>JABUQX010048041.1:30000-35000 GCA_015478945.1 Trachelipus rathkii
TAAACATACACCGACGAATACAAGTCTTGAAACGCATACTTGACCGCATGTTTTGTGAACAGTGTTGCGCAACTCCAAAATGTATCACAAGTCGGCTGATTTATTAAAAAAAAGTTAAAAAATGCCCACAATTTTGAATGAAAATAAAAGCGAAATAAATAATAAATAAGCAATTAAAGCAGTAAATTTTTGCCACTAAAGTAGCAATACATATAACATAAGAATAAGAGCAGTAAATTTTGCAGCTAAAGTAGCAATTAAAGCCACTAGATCTATGCAAAATGCACCAAATTGGCCGACACTGGTTTTGTACTTTATTCATGTCTTAATATAAATAATCGATTACAACTAATCGATTTAACATTACAAATATCAATGTATCGTTAATTCCCATTTAAAATATCGAGCTGAGGACTTAGTTTTGTATTTTTTCTGCTGGCCGATAAGCGTAAAAATTAAGCCTAATATATATATATATAGTATATATATATATATAATATAGTATTATATAGTATATATATATATATATATATTATATATATTATAAGTAAATATATATATTAATTATATATAATATATATTATATTATAGAATTTTGGTGGTGGGAATATATATATATATATATATATATAATTATATATATATATATATATATAGTATATATATATAAATATTATATATATATATAAATATTATATTATATATATATAGTATATATATAATTTGTTCTCTAAAAGTAATTTTTCAAACAACTTCGATTTGTTTCTTACCTACAGCATTTTAAATATTTTTTATTATTAGGTTTAATATTAATCACAAAATTTATTTATTACCCTATTCCTTTTCTAAGTTCTTTTTTCTCACTTTTTTTTTCTTTCTCTTTCACTTCTTTATGTCAACTGCGAAATTTATTTTAAATGAATCAATTTATTTCTGTTTTAATCAAAATTCTATAAATTTTATTTGTCCGAATTCCAGACGATCTTTTGTATTAATTTGTTTTCTTATTATACTATATTAATATTATTTGCGTCAAGCGGTTTCCAAGGTGCATTTAGTTAAAAAATATCTTTAAGCTATTTATATACGTTCCAGTATATATATATATATATATATATATATTATACTATATATATAATATATATATAATATATATATATATATATATATATAAATATATATACTATATATCATATATAATATATATATATATATATATATATATATAATGCTCTAGTCAAAAACTCCAATAAATTCTGAAAATTAGTCATTTTTATCTTATTTTCTCTGATGGATTAGTAGCTAATTCTCTTACGTGTCAATCTCTTCGACCTCCTTTTTTCATTTAATTCAGTCTGCAAGACCCCGAGAATCTTCCTTCTATTTCTTTTTTTACTTTCAGGCTTCCCATGCTTTTAATTATGAATACATTTACTAGGGTGCTTGAGATCCTGACATCTATGAAAGTTAAGAAGGTAAGAGGTAAGTTGTTTCTGATCTGAAATTGGCCCTCGTTCAACATTATTCTCTCTGCCTCACTAGCATTGTCCCAATAATTGATGGTCTTCTGATCTTATGGTTGGGTTTGGCATATCCAAGGCTTTGGGTTTCTTCTTTTCGTGTTCCTGTCTAGCTTTCTTTCAAATCGTACCATGTCACCATGGCATTATAGATGGGTGATTTCGGTTTCTACCCTTGTCAGTAGTGCTGTTCTTTAGGACTCAATTTCCATATTTAATTATAGATATTTTTCAGCAGCTTATCTAACTCTATCTTTTCCTATTCTAATGATTATTCCACTCATTTCAAATCTGCTTTATTAAATGCATCTAAAATTGCTTCTCGATCACAACGATTGCAATTGCTATGGCAGGTTGGTGGAAGTTAAAGGTTCTGTTTTAAAAAAAAAGATTTTTTCATCTTCTAATTTACACCAAATTTACAATAGTTTCATCCGCTCTTCTATATAATAGTATTTTCATATCTGAGCAGGATGTATAGTTTCACATGTATTATGTTTGTTCTCAGCTTTGAAATTAGCGGGGTATTTCTAGTTCAATATTCCGCTTTCCTGGAAAAGCTGTCTTTGATTGATGATATATATATATATATATATATATATATATATATATATATATATATATATATATATATATATATATATATATATATATATATATATATATATATATATATATATATATATATATATATATATATATATATATATATATATATATATAATAGTGAGAGAGAGTGGTAGAGTATATATATATATATAGTGACATTGTATATAAAGCTTGGATATAGTAGTGGAAACTTGGCAATGGATGCATCCGTAACCGAAATCTAATTGACAGGAAATTTTGATAATAATATTTTAAATAAAGTTTGCACGTAATTCCGAATCATCATGAGCCATGACATAGAAAATGATTCAATCATACTTTTAATAAACAATTTTAATGAAATTTAGTCTACTTGAGTCATATTTAAAAATATACTAAATAGTTGAAAAGTCGGACTTAGTCTTTGTTTTTAACAGTTTAGTAGTTAAAAACCAAATATACTTTCCAATCTATCAATTTTTTTTTTGTTGAAAAGTTTCCACTTCACTTGCATTTCCCTAATCGGGGGGGTGGGGGGTTGGAAACAGTGCCTTCAGGCAAGCGAATCAATGACTCTATACCGTTATGAATATCTAAATTATTGTATTATTAATTTATAATGTTAAAAGTTCATACAACATATTTTAAGATAATTAATCTTACTTAAAAGTTACAACAAATTTACTTAACAAAATATAAATATATATATATATATATATATATATATATATATATATATATATATATATATATATATATATATATATATATATATATATATATATGGGAAAGATGTATTTCATTAACAGCAAAAATTTCTTATACTTATTATCTCATATCTCAAAAACTACAATAGCTACAGGGTTTATGTGTCTGAGCTGCACGCGACTAAGGTGAGTCGTGGTCTGAACACAAACGTATTTATTGAACCTGAGAATATATATATATATATATATATATATATATATATATATATATATATATATATATATATATATATATATATATATATATATATATATATATATATAGGTAAAATTCTTACTTAGTTACGGCCACACTAATTTTTTTTTACAGTTCATTTCGATATTTGGGTTCGATTAAATCGAAAATCGATACATATACATGTCGATATATATATATATATATATATATATATATATATATATATATATATATATATATATATATATATATATATATATATATATATATATATATATATATATATATATATATATATATATTTTATAAATAAAATAAAAAACCTTACGAGAGATTCAATGAAAGAGATAAAGGGATCTTCTTTGTACCCTAAATAACAAAATAATAACTTAATCTTTAAACTTTTACGGTGCTATGAGAAAGTTATAAAAAATTAAACTGGGAAACGTATTCGAGGTGGAGAGAGGAATTAAAAATTAAAACTTTCCTTATAAATAACTCATTCGCTATCACAAACACAAGTTTTACGCTCTAAAATTAACTTATTAAAACATTAATAATGTTGTTTTATCATTAATTATACAATCTAAGTTAACACAACCACTTTCAATAAAGGTCTAAAAGAAACTGCCTCCATATCTGTCCACAAGATCACATTGAATAAAAAGTACAAATTCTGGCAACCAAGGACAAATTGTAATAAAAGGGGACAAATTATGGCATCCTCGAGTTTAAGTCCAAATCTGTCAGTCTATCTAATACTAAACATATATATATATATATATATATATATATATATATATATATATATATATATATATATATATATATATATATATATATATATATATATATATATATATATATATATATATATATATATATATATATATATATATATATATATATATATATATATTATGCTTATTTTCTTTTTATTAATTATTTATATTTCGTATTTAATAAATTTGAAGTTTTTTTTTTCATGATTGAAGGTATAGAGTTATTTAGTTAGAATTTAATCGAATAAGTGTACGACAACTGACAAAAAAAAAAAATAGTCCAGATTTGTACACACGTCAGCATATTTAACAGTGAATACCTGCTGTTCAGCCTGGAAGTAAAAAACTTTTGATATTCAACATTTTGAAATTAATTTTGGATATTTTGCCTTTGTGAAAAAAAAATTATCTTATTATCGTGATAGCTGGAAAGTAATTTATGATCGCAATGATCCGATTTTGTCTCTCGTCTAGTTGTGTTAATTTACATATCATGACTTAATATTGAAATCGAAATCTATAGTGATCTTTTTTTTTTTTTTTTTTATCAAATTATATGCCTTTAATAAGTTTTAAAAATTTCGTTTTAGTTTGTATTTATAGTTATGTGCTGTTTATGTTGAAAGAAGAATCTTTTAGTTGATACCAGTGTACTCCACTGCGTTAGTAATATATATACAAAAAAAAAAGACGCTTAACCAATCGATGTTTACTGATTTTATAACTAAGTAAATCACGTGGAGTTTTTCAAAGAAACGAGTTTGAGAAGAAACCTGTGGAAGAATAATATATATTTGTTTTTTCAACGGGTTTAAGAAATGTTTCCCTTGCAACTACAGGTTAGTTCATAATTTTTTCATTATCTTAAGAATAGTTCACTTTAATACAACTTTATTATAGATACTGAGCTTTATAGTGGGTTATTTTTTCTCTTAAAAAATTCATTAAAAATGGCAAGATACATCGCAGCGTATAAAAAATGTATATTTATTTATTTAGTTTTACTGTATGTAAAAGAATTATATGAAAAATTGTCATAAAAATGTTCCGTTAATAATTCTATACTTCTAAATGAAACGACAAACAAAAATTGTTAATTCATAATTCGTAGCATTACTAAAATAAGCTCAACTTGTACACTTCATCCTAATAAAAATAAATAAAT
>JABUQX010048041.1:37500-54156 GCA_015478945.1 Trachelipus rathkii
TCAAAAACAAATATTTATCTAAAAATAGTAATTAATAAAATAATGGGTATCATCCACTTTCTTTTATTACACACACACACACACACACATATTACATACTACACACACATACATATTATTATTACAATACACATAAGTATTACAAGAAAACAAGTAAGGTTGCCATTTATATTTTGTACCTTGCTGATTTAGATAGTTATATATATATATATATATATATATATATATATATATTATTATTATTATATATATATATATATATATATATATTATTGTTAGCTAATAGTTAGTAAATTAGATTAATATTAAATTTCAGTGGTTAAACTGTTTTTAAAATTTCTTAATATAAATGAGTCAATAATCACTGATATAGGGTAAAGTCATTGGGTGGGGTTAGTCAGTCGGCTAATGTTTTTATAATTAAAAGAATACCCACATATTAATCGATTGATCTCTATGAATACATTTCAGACGGGATATGGGGGGTCTCACCCCTTCTTATACATGTCATGTTCATGATGAACGCGCGAGAAGAGTTGAAATTAATTCCATTGTCTTAATATTTAAAATTTTTAAAAGCAAAGTTACTAACAAAATGTTATATTAACATCATATCCTAACGAAAAGGAATTTAACACAGCCTTATATATTATTGTATATTTTTAATTATTAAAATTTGTTGATTAAAACTAATATATTATGCCGTTCATATATAAAAGTTAAAAGAAAAATGATGTTGATTGCTATGGTAACTCTTTCGGTTTCCTTTCTCAAGAGAACTAAAAAATTGCAAATGTTAATGAGTAACTTTTTAAGCTTTATTTTCCCCAAGCTCTAATTTTTTTCTTTTATGAAGTTAAAAAAGAAAAATGTTGGTTTTTATTTTACTTTTCTCTGAAATTGAATAAATCTTAGGAAAAAGGAAAACATGAAAAGGCGTTGGATTTTTAAAATTTTTTTTCATTTTGAATTATAATTAATTATAGTGACTTCAAAAGAGTTTTAAATATACATATTTGCGCACAAATATACAAACAAACCAAATTAAATTCATTTAAGAAAATATTAAAAAAAATATATATTAAGAATAGAATAGAGTTATTTAGTTAGAATTTAATCGAGTAAGTGTACGACAACTGACAAAAAAAAAAAAATAGTCCAGATTTGTACACACGTCGGCACTTTCCCTTTAAAAGGATGTTACATAAAAATGTTACATATCGAAATATCGCTGAACCCTAATCGTCTAACCATACACTGTGACGTGTTAACTTAAACTCCAATAGAAGAAGAGAAAAAGTTGCCACATGTTGCTTTTTATATCATGTTAATTTTTATATGTTAATTTTGTTTTCATTTTTTTTTTATTTATTTTATTAAGTGGGCTCGAGCCGGACGGGTGGGACAGAGGTAGGGGCGAGAGTCCCCGTCGTCCCCGCTGAAGGCCGAGAGACCCTGACTCTTTGACATCTTGGCGATTTAATTCTTGGGTATTCCTTTAGTTTTAAAAAAATAAAAAAAACTTGATTGGCAACTTGTTCGCTCTATATTTCATTGATAAATAAATAAATGGATATAAAAATAAATGGAAATAAAATAGATTAAACTTTGTTTACAAAAACATGGTTTTTCTTTATTGTAAATTAAAGAAAATAACCTTATTATTTTTTTTTAACATTCTCATAATGAGTGATGAATCTTATTTTAATTACGGATATTCAAATAAGTAAAATTAAAAAATTATTTTAGAAATATAATGTAAATGATAGTAGTTTTATAGATAGCGCAATGATCCCGATTTGGTGTCTTCTCGTCTAGTTGTGTTAATTAACATTTCGTACTTAATATTGAAATCGAATCTATATTTTGTAATCTTTTTTTTTTAAATTTTTTATCAATTAATAAGGGTTAATTAAGTTTCTAAAAATTTCGTTTTAGTTTTTTGTATTTATATTGTTATTTGGTGCTGTTTTGTTGAAAGAAGAATCTTTTAGTTGATATCAAGTGCTACTCCACCGCGTTATGTAATATATATATACATAAAAAAAAAAAAAGACGCTTAACCAATCGATGTTTACTGATTTTATAACTAAGTAAATCAAGTGGAGTTTTTCGAAGAAACGAAGTGAGAAGAAACCTGTGGAAGAATAATATATTTTTTTTTCAACGGGTTTAAGAAAAGTTTCCCCTTGCACTACTTTGAGGTCTAGAGTTCAGATAATTTTTTCGAGATATGGTTCCAAAAATTTGGAATATAAATGATGAAAATTGGTGAAAATTCTGTGTAAAATTTTTTCTCTTAAAAAAATCATTTAAAATGGGAAGATACATCACAGCGTATAAAAAATATATATTTATTTATTTAGTTTTACTGTATGTAAAAGATTTATATGAAAAATTGTCATAAAAATGTTCCGTTAATAATTCTATACTTCTAAATGAAATGACAAACAAAAATTGTTAATTCATAATTCGTAGCATTACTAAAATAAGCCTTAACTCGCTTAAATTGTACACTTCATCCTAATAATTAATAAATAAATAACCCTCCCGATGTAACGACTTCAAGGGCCGTATTTACATACCGGCCTTTTCTCTTCCTTTCGTCGAGTGTTCCTTCAGAATCCTCCCTTAACGTAAATTCAAATATATAAAAATAAGTGTAAGAAAATTTTTTCAATTATAAGAATACATACGTCGCAAAATACTTGGCGAAATCTCTTCCTTAGTCAAGGTAGCTCTGAACCAACCTTGAACTCTCCTTAAGATTTTGTTTTCCGAGCGGCAGCCCATCTTGTTTTTTTATTGTATATTTTTGCACTTTGTCGCTATTTAGTAATTTTATTTCATATTTCTTTGAGCATTTATTGTGTAAATGATTTTGTCAAAAATTATATACTTTCGTTTGTAAGTATTAAATTACCTTCAAAACCACATAATTAGGACTCACACCAGAAGAATAGGCAGCGTGCAACCTTCGACGCGGGTACCTAATTTAGTGTAAGGAGCGCAATTGAATTGTGTATGATTTATTTCATTGAATTTCGGTAGCTAGGGCTCGTTTCTAGCCTAACGGCTTTATGCCAACCAAAGCATTTCTGGAAGTTTAATTAAATGTGAGCAACACAGTCTTCAAATCTCATAGTATATTGTTTTTTATATAACCAGCGTTTAGATTAATTTCATTAATTTATTTTTCTTTTTAATATTTTCTATAAATTTACATACATAAAATTAATATATATTATACTTTTATTTTGTCCTAGTTTCATTTACTTTGTGTTCATTGGTTATTGGTCTCTGACGTCATGAAATTTGATGCGTTTTTCCTTGAACTGTTCTTTCGATAAGTAAGAATCTTCAGAATAATAGGGAAAGGGTTGGTTATAAATAGCAAATTTTTTTTTAAGAATTTCTATTGCATGTTTTGGTATGTGAAGTTCTCTTCTGGGTTCTACCTTTACGGAAAGTCAGACGTTTTCAAACAGTTGATTCGTAAATACGGGCCTAAATCTTGCCAGTTGGACCGTTCGAGGAGATCCTTGAGATTTCAAGGGTTACTCTACCGACGTCACTGGCTGGCTAAGCCTTTCGCGTACACCGTGACTTTATTGTATTAGTAACAAACCTAATCATTAATACACTTACTCATGACTGAGTGAACCACAGTACAAAATGTAAGTGAAAAGAGGGATAAGATTTACTCTCCCGCTCATACCAATAACTGAATTTTGTTAGATCAAATTACTCCCCCTGAGTCCAATAGGAGCATTATATTATATATATTATATTATATTATATATATATATATATAATATATTATATTTATATATAATTATATTAGTATATATATATATATTATATAGTATACTATACTATACTTATATATTAATATATATATATTTATATATATAATATATATATATATATAGATATAGATATAGATATAGATATAGATGATATATATATATATATAGTAGTAATAATATATATCTATATATATATTTAATATAATATATAATTATATTATATATAATATAATATATATATATATTATATATATTATATATATGGTAAGAACCATACATATTACGGAAAAATTTAAATTTGGTGCGTAAGTTCTAAATATATAATTTTCTAAGTTCAGAAAAAGTTAAGTTAGTAAGTTTTTTAAGAATAATTCTTTTATGTTGCTAGCTTCTGGAATTATCAGAAGTCTTGCCAACTAAAAATTTTAGTTAAAAATAAAAATCGGCTTATAAACTTTTCTGAACTTAGAATTTTTTGAACTTAGAAAATTTTGTCAGAAAATATGTGGGTCGCTGTCTACAGCTTTACCTATATATATATGATGATTATATATATATTATTAATTATATATTATTTTATTATTAGGATATTATTATAATTCTATACCGTATATATATATAATATTATATTATATACTAGTCACCAGTGCTATTATGGTAATCGTGAAATTATAGTGATTGAGATCGAGTATATTTTCTTGATAGTAGTGTGCACGTATTTTCTCCTTCTTCATATGATAAGCATCCTTTTATTCTATAAAAAGGAAACAGTGTCTAAATTTCCAGAAATATCGCTTCAACACTAATCGATACCCATGCACTGTGACGTGTTTACTTAAACTCCAATAGAAGATGAGTTATATAGACACTTGTTGCTTTATATCTATGTTTAATTTTTATATGTTAATTTGTTTTAATTTTTTTTTTATTTAATTTTATTAAAGGGGGTTCGAGCCGACGGTGGGACAGAAGGGGGGGAGAAGTCCCCCCCGTCGTCCCCCCGCTGAGGCCGAGAGACCTGACTCTTTGACATCTTGGCGATTTAATCTGGGTATTCCTTTAGTTTTTAAAAATAAGAAAAAACTTATTGGCAACCTTGGCGCACTATTGCCTTGAAATAATCGAAAAAAATCGATTAAATCGCTCGTTCGATATATATCGTTAACGATCTTCCTTTTTAAAGCGAAAGTTCCTATATATATAATATATATAGTATAGTATATATATATATATATTATAATATATATTATATATATAATATTATATATTTATATATATATACTATTATATATATATTATATTATATATATTTGGAACTTCTCCTTTAAAGGGTAGTTAACCGAATTATATATCGAACGAACAATGTAATCGTTTTTTTTTTCGATTTATATCAGCATATTGCGTAAAGGTTGACCAATAACAGCTATTCTTTTTTTTTTTAAACTAAAGGAATTCCCAAAGATTAAATAGCAAAGATAGAAAGAGTCAGGTCTCGTCGCCTCAAGGGGGGACGACGGGGAACGTCCCCCCCTCCTGTCCCTCCGTCGGCTCGAGCCCTTAAAATATATAAAAAAAAAAATTAAAAAAATTACATATAAAAATTAACATGATAAAATAAAGCAACATGTGCCAACTATTCCGCTCGTTCTATTGGAGTTTTAGCTACACGTAACACTGCAGGGCGGCACGAGTAGGATTATGCGATTTGCGATATCGTGAATTTTTATGTAACTTCCTTTTAAAGGGTAAGTGCCTATATATATATATATATATATATATATATATATATATATATATATATTATATATATTATATATATATATAGTATATATATATATATATATATATACATATTTAGTATATATGTATAATATTATATATATATATATATATAATAATATATATATAATATATTATATATATATATATATATATATATATATATATATATATATATAGGTTAGGGTATATATATTATATAGTATATATATATTATATATAGGGTATAATTATAATATATATATTATATAGTATATATATATATATTATATTATATATTATATATTATATATATTATAAATTAATATATATATATTATATATACGGTATATATATATATTATATATATATTAGATATATATATATATTTATAATAATATATATATATATATATTATATATAATATTTATATATATATACTATATATATAGTATATATTATATATATATATATATATATATATATATTACGGTATATATTTATATATATATATTATATATAATATATATTTACTATATATATATTTTATGGATATATATATTTTATTATATTTATATTTATAATATATATACAATATATGTGTATATAAAATACAAAGGGAATTTCAATTTTTTCGTCTGAGCTTCGATATTTCGATATATCGAACTACTATCGATATATTTCGATATCGAACTATATCGATATAATTCGATATTATATATATATATATATATATAATATATATATATATATATATATATATATATATATATATTATGTCACAGATAAAATATATATTACAAAGAAAAAAGTATATTTCTTTATATTTTTTAATTAAAGTGGCTCTTTTTTTTATTTTACTCTTAAGTTGCAACTGCAGTCCTTTTTTTGAGTCACGGGCAAAGCCCTAATCTAGGAGGGGGTGTGCTCAATTTTAGGTCTGAGCAAGACGGAGCCAAGAAGATAGTAACACACACTCAGACGACCGACAAGTGACGAACCTGGGTCTTTCGCTTAGTTGGGCGAGTGCTCTAACAGCTGAGCTACCGGACGCCAATTTTTTGGTGTTTGATTCATTCCTTCTTGACTTATACGAGCTGACTGCGCCGCATGTGCCATTCTTCTTATCTTCTTATTATAAATAACTAAATCCAAATATATTTGTTAATTAATTATTTTTTTAACTTTTTTGTTATGCGATAAATACAGATTTTCCGTTTAAAAATTTTGTGCTCCTCCGTAAATTAAAATAGTTTTTTAATTTGTTTAAATTTATAAATTTTTGTATTTGTAATTCCTTTTCTAAAACGTTTCTTCACAGTTTAAACAAATGTTCTCTCAGGAACGCATCTCTTCTCCTACACTCAAACTTCTGATCCCTCGATGCAAGCTCTTCTGTTGCTTGGCTCTCTGCTTAATTCTTTTTCTAAATCTTCTCTTTTCTTTTTCCATCTTTTTCTTTTCATTCTCCACCGCAGTCGGCTCATAATAATATATATATCATATATATATATATATATATATTATATATAGTATATATAATATATATATATATATATATATATATATATATATACTATATATATATATATATATACTATGTATATATATATATATATATATATAGGTTAGTGTCTAAGCTGACATCATGTAACTTAAGAACAACAGCACTTACAGTAAGGCATACACATTTTGGTTGCTAATGCATGGGCACAGAAAAAAAACAAGACTTTTGACCGCAAAAAAAATTAGGGCGCCCTTATGCGAATGGTTAGGGTGTTTTTAAGGACTACGATACCCATCGGTTGTTAGTATGCCACTTCGAATGTCTGGAGTCAGGGATACTCTCGGCTCTAGGTGGACTTGGGGTGGTGGACTAATCCCCCTTCCGGGGATAATGAAACATCCCCCCCTCCGTCCCCCATCGGCTCGGGCCCCCTAAAAGTGGTTTTTTACCCCTTGTTAGGGGGCTCGAGCCGAGCCCCCTACATGGCCTATGATATATTATTATATATATTATATATATATATTATATATATTTATTATTATATATATATTTTATTATATAAGTATAGTTTATATATAATAAAATAGTAAGTGACTTACTGTCCCTAGTTAGTTTGTATATCTTTTCGTCATTTAGAATATAATAAAAATTGTACCTATTTTCCTTAAAAATTTTCCCATATATTATTTACCTGCTTTGTGTCTTGTAAAATGCAATGAAAATGCTTTAGGAAGGCTTTTAAAGGCCATTCTCATTATAAATATATCGTATTTTAAATGACATAAATTAATATTTAAAAACTCACTAAATAAATAAATATAATCTTTTAAATTTGTTTTAAGTTTTTGCCAGCACAAGCGAAGTCAACTTAATCCTACATGGTCTAAATTCGAAATAGGCGAATTTTTTTTGTTTATTGAATCGTTGGGAGTAAAGGTTATATCGAATGTTATTTAAAATATATCGATATATCGATGATTTTCAAAAAATATCGAATATCGAAGCTCAGACGAAAAATTGAAATAAGCCATATAATATATATATATATATATATATATATTGTACTTATATATATATATATATATATTATTATTATATATATTACCATTCATTCATTGTGGCATTAGGTTTAGGTATGTTACTTGGGCTCTATACATCCAATTAGGCTTAGGGGCAAGACCTTGGGGGCCTCTATTCCAAACCATTAGCTTAGGGCGTAACTTGAAGAGCTAACAAAATCCATTAGGTTAAGTCCTAGTTGTGGGCTTTTAAGTCTAGGTTAGTATAAAGTTTTGTTAGGTAGACACAGTATTACTATAATATAATAATATAATATATATATAAGATAGTATATGATATACTATATATAAGTAGTAGTATATATAATATTAGTTTTATATACCTATTAATATATATATATAAACTAACATGATAATATTATATATATATATAAAAAAACTCTATATATTATAACTGTACTGGACTTTTTTCTGAAAATTTAATTTTCCATGGTTCAAAAAAATTCTAAGTTCAGAAAAGTTTTTAAGTAAAGTTTTTTAAGAAAATTCTTTAGTTGCAAGCTTCTTTCTGGAATTATGCCAGGAGCTTGCCACTAAATAATTTTCTTAAAAAAAACTAAACTAACTTAACTCTCTTCTGAACTTAAAAATTTGTTTTTGACTTAGTACTGTAATCTACAAATATCCGCCACATATATAGTATATATATTATATATGATATATATATATAGTATATATATATCGATATAATATATATCATATATATATATATATATATATATATATCTTATATACTATAATATATATACCTATAATATATATAATATATATATATATGTTATTATATATATTATACTGTATATATATACTTAGAACTGAACATATATATAGGACCTATTATATATAGGTATATATATATTATATAGAGTATAATACTATATAATTATATATCTATATATATATATACCTATTATATCATATACATATATACTATTATTTAGTTATACATATACTTATATATAGTGCGAATATCAATAGCTCAGACGAAAGACGACATGTTTACCATATATAACTAATTATATATATAGTATATATCTATATATATGTATTACCTATATATATAATATAGGTCACCTATTATGTAATATAGTATATAATTCTATATATATATATAATTCATGTATATACTATCCATACTATACTATATATTTAATATATATCATACCCTGTTATAAAACAAAAGAAAAGATTATCTTCCTAAATTTAGATATGTTTTTATGAATTATTTGGTAGCTCATATCCGTAACAAATATTTACTTCTTTCAAAGATAGGTTAATATATATAAACATGAACTTCAAAAAAATAATCATCCACTTTTTATATTTTAATAATAAATAATAATAATTTATTAATGAATAATAATAATAATAATAATATCGTATTATAATAATAATAATAATAATAGTAGAGTGAATAATAAATTAGTAATATTATTAATTAATAGATAATAATCAATAATAATTTTAAATTATTTATTTTATCAAGGAATACCTACAAGTAAGGTTGGCATTTAATATATTTTTGTACTGATTAAGGTAACAGATTGTTTGTTGATTGTAAATTAAACATTTAGTTATTTCTCTTGTTTATTCTTATTAACTATTTATTTATTTTTTGATTATTATTAATTTAATGATTATTATTATGATTAGTATTATTTAGATTAAGAATTAGTTATTATTATTATTATTATTATTATTATTATTATTATTATTATTATTATTATTATTATTATTATTATTATTATTATTATTATTATTAATATTTAGCTAATTCGTTAGTAAATTAGATTAATATTAAATTTCAGTGGTTAAACTGTTTTTAAAATTTCTTAAAATAAATGTCAATAATCACTGATATAGGGTAAAGTCATTGGGTGGGGTCAGTCAGTCTGCTAATGTTTTTATAATTAAAAGAATACCCACATATTAATCGATTGCTCTCTATGAATATATTTCAGACGGGGTATGGGGGGTCTCCCCCTTCTTATACATGTCATGTTCCTGATGAACCCTCGAGAAGAATTGAAATTAATTCTGTTGTCTTAATATTTAAAATTTTTAAAAGCAAAGTTACTAACAAAATGTAATATTAACATCATATCCTAACGAACTAGTTAAAAAAACGTAAAAGGAATTTAGCACAGCCCTATATATTATTGTATATTTTAATTATTAAAATTTGTTGATTAAAACTAATATATTATGCCGTTCATATATAAAAGTTAAAAGAAAAATGATGTTGATTGCTATGGTAACTCTTTCGGTTTCCTTTCTCAAGAGAACTAAAAAATTGCAAATGTTAATGAGTAACTTTTTAAGCTTTATTTTCCCCAAGCTCTAATTTTTTTCTTTTATGAAGTTAAAAAAGAAAAATGTTGGTTTTTATTTTACTTTTCTCTGAAATTGAATAAATCTTAGGAAAAAGGAAAACATGAAAAGGCGTTGGATTTTTAAAATTTTTTTTCATTTTGAATTATAATTAATTATAGTGACTTCAAAAGAGTTTTAAATATACATATTTGCACACAAATATACAAACAAACCAAATTAAATTCATTTAAGAAAATATTTTAAAAAAAAAAAATATGAAGAATAGAAAAAAAAAATTACCATAAAATTTAAATGTGAAAATCTCACAACTTTAAAGTTGAAATTTAAAAGAATTTTTTAAAATATTTTTTAAAATATGAATATAGGAAAAAAATTTCATATCCATATTTAAATTAATTTTATTTCTATAATTTAAAATTGAAAAAGAACTGGGATGAAGTTCTACAGAATATTCAATTAAAATTCCAGTCTCGATTTATTCATTTATTAAAGCACTTAAATAATTATTTTAATAATTTTAATTAGCAAATACAATTAATTAATGAAATAAATTTTTTTTTTAATTAATGAATTAATAATTGCAGTTAATTAGTTAATTGCAGGCTGGTCAAAGGTAAAATGAAAATTACCATTTTAATTAATCAAGCCTGGTTAGTATGCATTTAATATTCTAATAAAAATTGGCTTAGCGTGAGGAAATTTTTGGGGAAAAGGGAGGAAGCAAAATTTAGGCATGATTTCAAGTAGGTTACTTAATACACATACACCCATTATATATTATATATATACTATGATTATATATATATATATATATATATATATATATATTATATATATATATATATATATTATATATATATATATATATATATATATATAATGTATATTATATTAGACTGGACCAGGCTTATAGGAGGAAATTTTTATTTTTTTCAATTTTTTTTATAAGATCTCATGGACTCAAAATGTGATGCCTTGATGAGGAAATAATTATTAACAAAAATTCAAGCATGAATTTAAGAGTTTAAATGGTGCCAGGCCAGGCTTTGAAAATGTAAGTTTTATAGTTTTAAATTACACTTATTTAAACAAAAATTGCCGTTTTCTTTTTAATGTGGTTCCGTGCGTAGGCTTTATTCTACAATTATTTTTAAGTATGAATACGAAAAGATAAAATTAATTGTGAATACATGGAAATTTCGTTTTTAATTTCAGATGTTGTTCCTTTAGAAATATTTTCCCTGTGAAAAATTGGACAAAATAAAATGGAATGATGTGTATGTATGCCTTTTTATTAAATGCAACAGATCTTTCTGCATTATTATTCATATCTCGCATATGATATAGACAATATTTTCTCATCGATTTATAGTCCTTGCTAAGTCGTTCCATTTTTGAGGGATGTTCTTTAGAAACGTACATGGTAGAGCTAAGTTTTGTGAAAAACGAATAAGAACTTGAAGTTCTGGAAACAAATTGTCGTGTTTTTATCTTTATTACTGGTTGGTTCGTTAATCATTCTTAATATCTGTTATAGTTATACTTGATGATATTGTAATCCTGGCTCTGCTAATATGATCTCATCATTTGCAATTTAACTTTGTGGATATTTATTATCAAAAAAGCAGTGATATCGAGCTCCCTCTACTTAAATCCACCAATCCCAAAATGGGAAACTGGATTGCGCGCCTTGCCTTACTCAAGTGCAAGCTCCATGAATCATCATCAGATTCAGTTTGTTTAAAGTATTTTAAATCTATTCTTGCGCACAAGAAGCAGAAGGAGCTAAAATCCAATTAGGAACATACATAAGGACAGCAAACTTTTGACACAAATCTTTTCATTGCATCTACACTCTTCTTTTACCTAAGCTTTAATTGGCCGCGCTTAAATAAGTACAATCTTAATCGATGTAAATTACGCTTTCCTAATTCCATCTTGCTCGACTGGCGGCGCAACCAGGCTGCCGGAATGACCATGTTCAGACGTAACCTCCTATATAAAGAATGTGTTAATGTCTAGAAGTTCGCGTGTAATCTGTTACCTAGGATTAAATTTCTGCAGCTGATCTTTACAAGAATGTTACTATTTCATCATTCCAAGAGTTATGTGTACTACTCGTTTCATATATATTTTTATGTCCTTCCAAATCTGATGAAATCTGATGATGATGATGATGATGATGATGATGATGATGATGATGATGATGATGATGATGATGATGATGATGATGATTTTAATAATTAGAATGCTTTAATATCATCTCTCAAATTCCAATGTTTTAGGCAATCAATTACAGCGTCTGCGATATTTTGTCCTGTTCCGTTAGGAAGCTTAGGTACAGCCAAGAGCTTTGATATAGCTCCTCCAAATACTAAAATAGGTAACCTATCTACCCTTTCAGTTCCAGTTAAATCAGGTAAAGGATTGCCGTAGATCATCAGAATTTTTTTCCTTATGCCTTTTTTTTTTCGTTGTAACGTGCTTTTGCTTATAACCACCTCATCAGTATTTTTTCCAAGAGAAAAACAGTAGCATTGAGATGGAACATTATTTCTTTTGAAGTCGCCATTTTGGATACAATAGCTAGGTCAGGGAAATATGGGAAAATTAGTATTTTTTTAGTTTTTTCAAGTTTGAGAGACTATCTCTAGTTGAAAGGCCTACTGCAACAATTAAGACTTTATCAATAGCTTATCTTCTATTCTCCTTTCTAGTGCTTCGAAATAGAGACGGTCTTGGACCTAAATGTTCATCAACTGTCATTACTTTAAAGTTCAACAGTGGATTTTCTTTTTTTAAAGAATGATTTCTTTGTCTCTTCGTGCATTTCTTCATTAATGCTTTTCTCGTCTTTCCCTCTGCTTTGATGAAAATCCTTCTTCAACCCACTTAGATATTCATCTTGTTCCCTTTTCTCTCTGAGCTTCAAAAATAAAATTTTCATTAGAAAAGAGTTCACTTGAACTGCTTATTCTTTGTGAAATATTCAAGAGTTAAACTTTTAAACAATTTTTAAGTTTATTTACTTTAGACATTTGATTTTTTTTTTTTTCTTCAAAGTTGATTTTTGAAATGACCTATAATATTCATTCATACTCTTTCTCAATTTTGGCTATTATATGCTGTTTGACTTTCATTGAAATTTTACATTCATCCCAAATTGTTGAAATTTCTTGAGCAAACTATATTGGAAGGCCTCTTTAAAAGTTTTTTGATGCTTTGTTAAGTAGAATAGGCGGCGACGCAATGCATCACCATTAGATGGTATCTTTGTCTTACAAATTTTATTGATAGTATGTCCAAGCAGCCATGGTTTGCTGTCTTTTCTTGTTTTTATTGAAGAAGACATAGTGAATACAATATTATATACCAATAAATTTGAAGTATTAAATATGAGATAATAAACAAAAATAGTGCTGAACGTAAAATAATAACACTGCAAGTATTCAATGAACTGCAGACTGAAAGACAACTCACTACTCAAACTTCCGCCACCTGGCGGCAGCACTAAAACGTATTCAATTAAGCTGATATTTTTTGCAAAAGAACTTTTCTATATCCAACCTCACAATTTCCAATGTTGAGAGTTTAACTTCTATGAGAAATTTATTTTTGGGCCGGTCTAATATATATATTAGACTGTCCCAGCTGCCCTGACTTCCTGCAAAATCGCTGTTCAAAATTTTGCAACCGGGTTGCATCATATAAACGTGGGAAATGTATGTGTTTTTACGATTTTAAAAAAATTGATCCTGCACAATCAAATTGAATATTACGTAAATACATAAATTATTGAATTTACAACTTTTTAGCTTAAAATACAACTTTAACGGTTGAAAAACGCAATATTTTCTTTCCATTTATGTAATATCATGTTCTAAATAGTCATATCTCCAATATTCCTTTAATTACCTATAAAAACTTGTAGCCTTCATTTGTTGAATTATATCATCCATCCATCAATCCCAGCGGCAAGAAACCACGACTTCTTTGAGAAGCGTGATGAAAGTTTTGCGCTGGATCGGACTTTTTTTTTCGTGAACTTTCACTACTTGGAGTACATCTTACCTTTCTTCGTCTTTTGTTACACCCAGGGAAATCATGGCATAAGGCCTTAACTCCTAAATTCAGCAAGGCTTCGTTGAACTACTTGAAGATTTTGAAAACATTGATCTATTTCATTTCAAGAAAGATCATGGCCATTTTTGTCCCATTCATCGTGCTGGTGTTTGAAGAAACTCATAGGGCATTCACAATCAAGGAAAAACCTCATTGATCAGGGCCAATCCAATCACTCCAGCGACTCCATCTCCTTGAAATTGCTTAAGGTTTAAGGCTTTCAAAGAATGCTCCTACACGATCCGTAGTACTTCCAGCACTTTCAAATTGGAGGAGCATCAGCCTCATAATCTCTTTGTCTTCGTCAGATACCATTTGTGAGAAACGAGCCAATGGAACAAGCTCTTCATTCAGATACCAACTATGTCTGCTAAGAGTTTTTTCCCCCTTGTCAGCAATTATAGAATCATGGTATGCAAACTATTTCAGTTTCTCAACTAAAATCAAATCGTTGACTGGGGCATCGGCTGCAACCGGGCATACAATCCACCATTGTACGTAGACACTTACAGCAAACACACAGAAACGTTCCAATTTCTTGAATTGATATTTGGTTGCAACTTCTGACTTGGAAACTGTTCAATTATCTTTCCAGACAATAGGACCATTTTCATAGTGTACAGAAGTTTTGCCATCCATTTTGCTTTGTGCAAAGCTCCAGGATGCTTCATGCTAAACTGCTGAGGTTCGGACCCTTTTGTAACTAACAACAGGCTGAGTTCAATAAGTTCTTGGTAATCCCCTCGAGTGGAACCTAACGCTAGGAATTCACAGAAGCAATTTGCTAAGCTTTCTTGTTCCTTCTCAGTTGCTCTAGGAAGTTCAGGATAGTAATAGGCTGCTTTATTAACTGGTAGAAGTTGCAAGTAGTGGTTCTTGAATCTGCAACAATTTACTACCAATTTATTAGTTATAAGCAATCACTTGAGTCTTTCAATCAATAAATAAATTTTTTGTTCAATTATTTTGTAACAGCATTAGACTTACCTAGTAAAAATTGAAAATATTTGGGGCCGGATGAAAGCCTCTACTATTTAACTGAATCCCAACAGTCGCTAAGCATGACTTCTCCTACATGCCTGCGGCACGCAAACCGCAACAAGGGACGGTGTCACCTCCCTCTGCAGGCAGACACATGCTGCAGTATGCTGTCCTGTGATGTAAAGGTTAATGAATTAAAGTTGTTTAAAAATACCTATACTTTATAGCTTATGATTAGTCCATACCCTTAAAACGCTCTCCATTATCTTGTAATCCTAGAGTTTTTTGCTCAGAAATGATTTGTTGATTTGAAATTTAATAAACTATTAAATATAACAAAATGTAATTAACAATTGCTTTGTTAAAGCCTCACCTGTACTGAGGATGTCGTGTCAAAGACCATGCTATGATGTTTTTGTCCGCATTATCCAATCTATGAAGTAGATTTTTTGTTCAACAGAGACACCTTTAATGTTTTCAGACCAGCTTTTATGTGCGTTAAATCTTCGAGGGGGTACAGTCAAGAAGTTTTTCGTTTTCCATTCGACTCCCGTGATCATCTGTATAAATTCAGCTGTCGACAGTGGTTCATCTAGTTGTCTTTGGGGAGTTCCCAAGTTACGCCAGGTTCAGTTTTTCGTCTTAATTTACCACCCTATTTTGGAGACGGACTCCTTTTGTCGTGCTTTATTTTTGTTTTGCTGATAATTGGGTAGTAATACTTGGACACCTCGATACTCGGATAGGTCCTGAAACTGCACTTGATTTAGTTTGTTGATAACATCTCCCTTCCTTCTGCAGGAACTTATGATGATACAGATTCAATAATGTACGATATGTTGAGTTCATCCTTTGGTATTCATCTAACCCGTTATTCCTCAACTTTTGCTCCAGTTGGCTCAACAACATTTGGTTATTCTTGTAATTATTGATCTATTGAAGGAACAGAATATGTTGTTTCACCAATTTAATTTGCTCTATCTGTGTGTCTCTTTCTTTTTCAGATTCATTTTGTATAATTTCATCAACTAGACTGTCTGTTGGCTTTCAAACTCAACAGTTATCG
>JABUQX010048042.1:0-25201 GCA_015478945.1 Trachelipus rathkii
GGGTAGGTGTTTTAGCCGTTTTCATTTATCGTGACCTTTCGTGCTAATATTATCATTTGTTACATTATGGATGTAATTTATGTTAACATTAATAGACCTTGGGAATGCATTTGTGCTAACTTAGGCATCAGTTGCTGAAACTTGTAGAAATATTCTTTATTTATTAATAGTTCCCTTATGGTTGATATTGTTGGATATGATGAGTTGGTGACTAGTTTAGTGTATAAATCTGAAATGATAATGGCGTCAGCATAAATTTTATTCATAAGATGTGTTATAGGCCGTTAATATCTTGGCACATGTTCTTAGAACAGATCCAGGTGTTAGTTGGCTTTGATTTTAAAAACTTGATTTTTATAGTAACAGTTATTGTAGTATGGCTCTTCAGATAACTAATGTCCAAATTTGTCAAGTTTTGTTAGATATTACAATATTAACATGTGATATGATGAAAAAAAAGCATGGTTAGTTAAATTTTATTAATCTAGGTTAGGTATCATTTTTAGAAAAAATAAGAGAATTTAATAAGTTGAAAAACACATCTATCCTTTATACTGTTTGCCAAATTTCATGTTTGTTTAATTAATTCACTGGACTTATAATAGTAATATAAACTTTAAAGTCACAGATTTTTTAAGTTTCTGTGTAAATATATTAAAGTGATACAATGAATGAGTAACATTTGAAACAGCGCATGTTACATTATATAAAACAGACAACTGTTTTCAGATCTTTGTTTTATGATTATAATTTTAAAACTTTAAATAATTCAGCAAACATTGGTAATAACAGGTTAGTTAAAATATATATATAAATATAAGATATGACCTTTAAAAAAAGAAAATATATATAAATGTGCTAACATGTTTTATAAGTAATAATACAATGTATGACGTTATAGATATAAATCATGAACGGCAGCGCGACGTGATAGTTTAACTGTGTTAATTAAAATAGTCTGGATTTAGAATTGGTAGGTTAAGCTATGTTTATAGGTTCGAAAAGAAGATAGTTCGGCATGTTCACGGCATGGTTTATTACGATAAATCAAATGACTATAATACGACTTTATCCAGCAATCAATGGATCACGAATGGAGAAAGGTCAATGATTTTACGGTTTTGATCTATTGATTAATTGATATTTTTATTTTATAAACATAAAAAGAATAAAGATTTAGTAAAAACAAAATGTTTTGTAATTTTGCTATCTCACTCTCAAAGACTAATTTTATGTTATGTTCCTTACAAAGACTATTTGGTTGTCTTTACACAGTAGGTGTTCTGAATAGGCGTAAACAGTAAAACTGTGGTGCATGGCTGGATGGGAGTGAGTGGGGTGGTGTTTGCGCTACTTTTTTACTGCTTTAAATTAAGTGTTTTATTAAACAAGTTTCTTTAGTAAAACATAAAATAAATAAGTTTTAAAATAAATTTAAAAATAAAAATTTTAAAAATAATTAAATTTTTATAAATAAATGAAAATTAAACTATAAATGTAAAATAAGTTTTAAAATAAATAAAAACTTAAAACGAAATGTAAATTTAGGGGTTATATGAAAAGAAAAGAAAAATATAACTGTGTTTGAAAAGAAAATGGAGTATACAAATTATTAAAGTCATAGTTTAAGAATATGACTTTGTTATTATTCCATTAAAATATAGGTCGAAGCAGAAGAAAATAGGTTACAATGCATTACGTTATAGAAAGCCATAACAAGTAAATACGATATCTTCTCCATATACATTTTATAGGTGTATGTATGTATTATTTATAGGTTGATGGCATAGCCACACCCCCGTTTGATTTATAACATCTTATAGATGGGTGGGACTAGTGTGTTCCCATTCGACATCCTTCATTAACTATCCTTTGACGTAACATACATTATGCAAGTCAAAAGCAAGTTTTAATTCAGGCACATAAATCAAACGATCCTGCCGCTCAGGTCAGGCCCGACTCCAACTCTTGAGAAGGTAACTTAACATAGAAATTATTGGCTACAGACTCACGTACAGGAACTGGTACAAATAAAGTTTCATCCTTGGGATGGGAACCCTACGTCCACAATTATGGAGGTATAGAGTTTATGTATATATACATTAATAAATATATTATTTTTCATTTGTTTTTAACGAGGCCTCAGTCATGACCAACTTTATGGGTTAAGACACCATGAAGGGTATATGGACTCGACATTTTGATAAAGCGATTTAAGATAGTGTATGCAGTAATTGTGTGGTATGTGAAAAAGTAGCGCCTGTAGCCAAGACAGATTGACACTTCTGTGAAGGTGTGGGGAAAGTATCACGAAAAAACGAATCATTCAACATCGGAATCAACGAGATGTTCAAAATACAAAATATTTCAACTGGGGTAATGTAATCGTTTCCGATGGAACCTATGTTCACACATACCCCCTCACACACACACACACATATATATATATATATATATAATATATATATATATATATATATATATATATATATAATATATATATATGTAATATAATAATAATAATAATAATATATATATAATAATATATATAATAATATAATATATATATATATATATATAATAATAATAATATAAATATATAATAATAGCAATAATAATAATATGTATATATATATATATATATATGTATATAATAATAATATATATATATATATAATAATAATATATAATAATAATATATATATAATAATATATATATATATAGATAATGGATGAAAATCCGGTTCATTCGGATGAATTAAACATCGCCATTCACGGATGCAAGAAAGGGTATCTTAGCGGCATCCACGTCACGGATGTACGAAACAATTTTGATATATTTGATATAATATGTATATATAATAATAATAATATATATATATATATATATATATATATATATATATATATATATATATATATATATATATATATATATTAATATAACCAGGCGGAAACTGTCTCACTTCCTCTGTCCAGCTAACCATCGTCCCAGAGCAATCTGGGACATCACAAATCTAAACTATCTTTGAAGAGGAGGCCGGAATTAAGGCGGCGTGGTATCACTAATAATGTCCTCTGAAAGGGAGGGTGCAGGGGCGACAAAGTAAAAGGGAAGTAGCGCCGCCTATACATAATAACACCATATATATATATATATATATCTATAACACTAACACCTGTACCTGCTCACATTCCACATTAAAACTGTAGTGATGGGACGATTATGAAATTTTGCCGATTTTTGACGATGACGATTATAGTATAAATTTTGACAGGCGTGTTTGCCGTGACGATGACGATGACGTTATTTGAGAAAAATATATTTAAACAAATTTTTTTCTCTCTCTCTCTATATCTATATATATATCTTATGTATATATATATATATAACTATATATATATAACTATAATAACATATATATATATATATATATATATATATATATATATATATATATATATATATATATATATATATATATATAGGCGCTACTCCTTTAAAAGGATGTTACATAAAAAGACATCAAAATTTTTGATTCCCTAAGTCTAATAATTTTTAATAATAATGTAATAATAATAATAATAATAATAATAATAATAATAATAAATAATAATAATAATAAAAAATAATAATAATAATAATAATTAATGAATATGAAAGAAGTATTTATTAATGGAAATGAGGAGACATGTTTGTGGTCCGTAACGATTTCTTAGGTCAGTGGCTGTTCTTTATATATGTATAAAATATTTATACCAGGGATTTAAATGTAAGGTTTCCAAGTTTGCAGATGATATGAGGTGGCAACTCAGTTAAGAATAATATTGGATGTATAATACTTAAATTTTAGGTGCTGATTCTCTTAATTTTCTTGGCCATAAAATTTCTTCTTCTGGTCTTTCTCCTCATTAACCATGGTTCGATCTTGCCGTTCTAGCCATTCAGGCCGAGACAGTGCGTATCAGAAATTGAAAGGCCTCGATTCTCCAATCACTCTCGCTAATCGTTAGAGATTACTCTTCGGCAAGTAATACTTGCTCGTGAAGGATACTCTTCAATGACAATAAACTTTCATCAACAAAGTGCTAACTCCTTATGGTTCTCTGACAAATCTACTGGCCTCTTGCCAAAAGCAGCCTCTAGCAACTCCTGTAAATCTCCTTTCCTCTGATGGTTCTGTTGTTAATTCCAACTGGAAAGGCTGATCTATTCTGACCTCTATTTTCCTAACTCTCCTTCCCTAGATTCTGGCATTTCTCTTTATATAGCCCCCTGCAGGTCTCCTGCTAATGTGTTGCCTGTGATTGCATTGATCATCGGGTGCCTGGGCTCAAATCTGAAGGATAGGAAGGCTGGTGCTAGATGACATTCCTCCCAGTTTGAGGAGTGTGCTTCCCAGAGTATCCCCGCCTCGTTCAGCTACCTTCCCTATGTCAATACACTTTTCCTCAGTCGTTGGGCTCGCATGTCAGACCTATTCGAAAAAAAGGAAGCGCTCTGATCTTTAACTATCGCTATAGCCTACGCTTGTATTCTATAGATCTTTGAAACCATACCAACTCTCTTCTTAGATTATCTAGCTCATTGCTTCTTTCCGATAGCCAATTACGACTTTCCTTCGGGTTCTTCTGGCGTCTTTTTCTATCTAACCGATTTATGGTTTTCAGCTCTTAGGAACTACAGGGAGACTTGTGGTGGCGCTTGACATATCCAAGGGTGACCGAGTATCGCACGCGTCACTGCTACCAAAGCTCTCTCCTCCTTTAGGGTTTCCTCTTTCTCTTTTAATTATATGCTTTCTTTCACGTCGCTCAATATCGGTCGGATGTTGTTGATGGGGCGATTTCTTCTTTTTCTTAGTGGTGTCCCTCAGGGTTCTGTCTTATTTCCTACTTTATTTCCTTTCCATTAATGATCTTCTCACCTGCCCCTTATTCGCTCATATGCCGATGACTCAGTACTTCATTTCTCAACTCGTATCAATTCTTTTCCCTCTTACTTCTAGAATTGCCTCTCGTCTTAATCTTTCTATTCTATTCTCCCTAGCTCTGGATAAGAATTTCAGGATAGGGTCTCTCAACATTGTTGAAATTCAATTCTTTAAAACTAACATGCAAATCTGCCTAAACGCATTCTAACCTCCTTGTATCTCTTTTGAACAGTTCTCTCGTCTCTCCTGTTGACAATATAAACATCCTTGGCCTTAACATAAACAAAAAAAATGTCTTGGAAACCTCATCACAACGGTTGCTAGGGCGGCCTCAAAGAAACTGGGAGTTCTGTTTAGACTGCGAGACTTTTCTTCTCAGTTACTCCAGCGCCGGGATTCTCAACCGCCCTTGCAGAGGTACCACTCTCGCATATCTCTATGAGGAGGCTCTGAACACCACAGCTTTTGGATAGGGTCTAGTCAAGGCCAAAAGCTTATATATAAACTAAACTGTTATCTCTATTCTACAGGCACCCCAGCGGCAAGTGCTCGAGGGAACTTATCATTTGCGTACCACCACCTTTACGACGCCCTCGTAGCACAAGGAGTGTATCTCCATGTTGATGTGTGAGTACAGGCTGGATTCATGCGGTGCCCTTCCTTCTTTCCCGCCACCTCTGTTCTGTGGAATTCTCTTCCATCTTCTGTATGCCCTGCTGTATTTAATCTCCCTCACTTTAAAGCCTGCGTCTGTGCTCATCTGCGTAATTTGCGCTAGAGAGTTAACTTTTGAGCGTACTACACCCCCTCCTTGAATAAGGCTCTGACTGAGTGGTGGCGACAACTGTAAAAAAAAAAAATCCTTAGGTGGCAAATACTAAATCTCCTACTCACCCCATCAAAACATCATTCAGATTATCCCAGAAAACACTCTTCAACATTACCCTCAAATGCCCCATCCAAAACATCACACATACTTTTACCTATTCATACTTAAATTTAACCATTAGAATTCTAGGACTCACACAATCAAAGTCTACCATAGCTTTGTACCACAGGTCACTCATCAAAATTGCAACTCCTTCTCTCCCTCTCTCATTCTCTTCCACCAGCACGCACACATTTCACACCACACCACTTAATTTCACCTTTTCCTTTCATCTTTGTTTCAGTCACAGCGAGCAAATCAAATTTGCCCTTTCTAAATACATCCATCACCTCTCTCCTCTTCTCCTCAACATTTATGCGACATTTCATGTACTCATACGATTCATACATTTTTCGCCGAAAGATAGAACGCCGCTTACGGCGATCACCTTCTCCGAGGCATGCGTTAGCATTCCTGGCAAAGATGAGAGTTGGTGGGTAGCCAACCTTCTATCATAGTTACCTTCTACGACACACTGCAGGACATGATTTCGGCAATTTTCTCCCCACATGGGGACATAAAGGGATGACAAGATGTTATTTTGCTACAGAGGAGGGTGTGGACAAGTGTTTGTATATAATGGCAGTTGAAGATGGGCATATAAGATTATATTTGTCTGGGGATGAGTGTGGATATGAACGCAGAACTGAAAGGCGAACCATTAGGCACTGGAATGTCATACTAACCATAAACAAAATGGCTATATATATATATATATATATATAGCATATATATATATATATATATATATATATATATATATATATATATATATATATATATATATATATATATATATATATATATATATATATATAACTATATATATATATATGTTAGGTTTATATTATCAGAATTTACATGTTTGTTCAATTAATCAGCAAAATAATCAGCAAAAATTGCCGATGACGATAACGATGACGATTGAGAAAAAAATATGCCGATTTTGCCGATGACGATGACGATGACGATGACGAGTTAATCGTCCCATCACTATACATATATATATATGCTCTGCTATATATATATATATATATTCACTATATATATATATATATATATATATATATATATATGTAATATATATATAATATATATAAATATATATATATAATATATATATATATATATATATATAATATATATATGTAATATATATATATATATATATATATATACATATATATATATATAATATATAAATAATATAATAATAATATATATATATATATATATATATATATATATATATATATATATATATATATATATATATATATATATCTTATATATATATATAATAATAATATACTATATATATTTCAGGATTTTGGGTAGATCGTTTAAAGATGTTTCAGAGATTTATCTTGCAGATTTTTTGATGTGTAAATATGTGTTGTTTTGTAATTATAATTTTAATAAATTTTTATTTTAAATATTTATAATTTTAATAAATTATAATTATTTTATTAATCATTAACATTACGTATTTGAAGACATTTATTGTATGTTATTATTATTATTATTATTATTATTATTATTATTATTATTATCATTATATTATTATTTTGGTAATTTTTAAATTCATAATTTTCTAGGGTAGAAAGCAGCGCAAAGGTTTTTGCAGAGCCATTGTTAACATTTGACGCCTGTGGACGAAAAAACATTTCCCACAAATATTATTGTTTACAAATTGTTTTCTAATCTCAGTATATTTAACAGAACGATTGCTGTTTTATATAGCACTTCGCATTTTTGAATTAAAGTTTTAAATGTTTATCAATCATAAAGAAAAACACAATTTACATGAGGCTTACACAGATCTCTGGGACAGGAAATCTGTTGAAGGAACTTAAAAATGCATGCATTAGTAGTTTCTGACAATACAAGTCAAGATATCAGAGCTGAGGGGTCAGTCTCTGAAAGCTTTGCAGCAGCCTTTGGCTGCGTTAAGTTGTTCAACTTTATTAGACCATCCCAACATCTCTCTTAATTACCAATTTAGAGATGGAGTGAGATTTGTATGATCTAAATAACTATTAATCAGATGACCATATATATATATATACACCTATATACCTATATATATATATATATATATATATATATGTACTATATATATATATATACCACTCTCTATATATATATATGTATATAACTTCATATATATATATATATACTAATATATATATATATACTGCTATATATATATATATATCTATATATATATATATATATATGCAAAGCAATATGCTACCAACACAAAAATTGGCATAGTTATTTTATACAAGTCCAACTGTAAACAATCGCAAAGGCTTTAAGTTGCTTTAGTGATAAAAAAAAAAAGAAGCTGAAGGAAAAATTTATCATACATTATTATAGTTATTATAAATAAAAGTATAACATTAAATTAAATTTTCAATATATGGAAATACGACTTAATGTTGCAAATATTTAGGACTGGGTTGACCAAAAGCTGGATTCGGTATATATATATACCTGCTATATATATATATCTCTCACATATACCATATATATATATATATAATATATATATATATATATATATATATATACCACATATAACATATATATCATATATATATACTCTCTATATATATATATATATAATATACCTATACTATACATATATATATATATATATATATATATAAATAGATTAATCTCTTTTATATATATAGTTTGCACATAAAACTAATATGGTGCAGTTGTTAAGTTCCTACATTGAAAAAAAAATTGCAAGCAGTGATGATTTATGTTAAACTCTTCTTTCGCTTCTATTCAACTACGTCAGAAGGGCCGAAAAAACGTTGGAGTAAAACTATATATATACTATAAATATATATATATATATATATATATATATATATATATATATATATATATATATATATATATATATATATATATATATATATATATATATATATATATATATATATATATATATATATATATATAGAAGAACAAAAATCAAAGTCCACAGAACTAATTTATCTATCTTGCCGTATTGTGCGTATCAGCTTCTGCCAAATTGGGTCACAAACATGGTCAGACGTTGGGCGATGTGTTAAGGTAATGATTTGTACACGATTGTGTGTGTGTCTGTGTGTGTGTTTTAGAGAGAGAGAGAGAGAGAGAGGAGAGAGAGAGAGAGAGAGAGAGAGAGAGATGTATTACACCGCCAGCAGTTTTGGTAACTGGATTATTTGTCAATTTTTGAGATTCTTTAGCTGAAAGTGAGCCTCTTCATTTACCCTTTCTACTTTTACTAAGCATTATACACATTCACATCTATGAATATTTAAACAGTATATATATATATATATATATATATATATATATATATATATATATACACCTATATAGGGATCTGGATATATATATATATATATATATATATATCTTCTCTACTTTATATATATATATTCTGATTTTCCAAACACCTAATATAGGGATCTAGGTTGCCGGGATATATAACATATATATATATATATACATAGATATATATATATCTCTACTATATATATATATATATATATATATATATATATATATATATATATATATATATATATATATATATATATATATATATATATATAAAGATAAAACAATGTCCAACGTGTAAAGATTTAACTATTCTCCAGTTAAAGGGTGAAACAAAGATATTTGGCTTTTAAATGTTTTAAATTACTTTCAAAGCGTAATTTTTTTAATGTGAATTTTGTTATATACATATATATATATATATATATATATATATATATATATATACCTATATATATATATATAATATATATATGTATATATATGTAACCTTTCTGCTGACTATGTGCCTATAGGATATATCGATTGTCATATCGATTTTTTCGATAGTTATATGGGTCCTCGATGCGTCTACACGGGTCGGCTTTCAGCGACAAACGAAAGTAATACCATAAGGCAGGCACACGGAGTCTATCATGGAGTCAGGGTCTCTCGGCCTCGGCGGGGGACGACGGAGGACTCCTGATCACCTCTGTCCCCCGTTGGCTCGAGCCCCCTAAAAATTGGGATTAACAAAACTATATATATATATATATATATATATATATATATATATATATATACCTGCTCATATAATATACATATATATACTATATCTTCTATATATATGAAATTTCGGTATTACCTTCAGGAATTATAATTTCGGTGTCTCTAGACTAGACACACGGGTCAGCTTTCAGCGACTTTAGCGAAATTAGGCAGCTTTCAACGAAAGATCAGTTTTTTGCGAGAAATATATTTCATATTAATTTATAAATTTATAAAATAATTATTAATTTAAATGTTGAATAACTACAGGAATTATTCAATATTTTCCTAAATATTAATAACCATTAACACTTCGATACTGCCCATTAGCTACAGTACAAACTTTGAACGACACATATTTTCATACTAGGGAGCAATATATCTATCAGAAAAGGAGTCGATATAACAAATCGATATTTCTTGTCTCCTCAAAACGATCTTTGATACAGGTAATATATATATATCTATTATATATATATATATATATATATATATATATATATATATATATATATATATATATATATATATATATATATATATATATATATATACTATATATATATATATATCAGGTGCGGTTTTACATACAGAGGAAGCACAGGAGGCTGGGCCTCCTCTTAAAAAAATAAAAGTAAATAAAGGCAACTAATGTAATGAAATAATTCAAATTACTATTTACTATTAAAATAATGTTTAAAATGTTATACAATGACGCTAATTTTACATAAAATCATTTATTTTCTTCCCAAACATTATTACTCTTTTTGGATCATTGAACTGGAAGAATTTCGATTTGTGCCTCCGTAAAGAGCGTAATTATAATGCTTTCAAAACACTGATTGTCGGCGGCAACGTAAAAGAAACCGTATTATTATTTGTCTATTTTGAGTTTTCCACAAGGAACTCTCAAAGACGTCTTAAATGACTCCTGCAAAATTAGCACTTCTATAAGTAAGGATGACAGTTTCCAAGTAATATATGAAACAAAATGGGCGAAATCAGTTTTTGTTTAAGATTAAATAAACTAAGAGCCTTGTTTAATATGTATATATATATATATATATATAATAATAATAATATATATATATAATAATATATGTGTATATATATATATATATATATATATATATATATAATAACATAATGGGGGATCAGAGGAGATCAGTGTCAAATCCATTATGAGAGAAACCTTTATGAAATAATTGATATCATCATTCAGGTGAGGGCAAGATTCTCAAATTTATCGGCCATAAATTCTTACAGTTAAGGAATCCCACAAAATTATCTACCTTCCAAAATAAGTTTCCTGAAGAAGCCTTAGATTCTTTAATGGCCCCATATGGGATCTTTTTTGACAGATCATTTTTACGTAATGAATTAACCGTGATTTATGACAAACAAATGCTAATCTCTTTCGGAACAAGGACATTCAAACTATTTTAAAAACCATCGTAGAGAATGATTCACAAGATGGGTTTCCTGAATCTTATAGACTTTTTAGTCTGATCGCCACAATTCCAGCAACAACGGCATCTGTTGAAAGGAGTTTTTCTTTCCTAAATCGTATAAAGACATCCCTCCGAAGCACGATGAGTCAGGAGCAGACTGTCAAATTTGGCATTACTTTCCATAGAAGCAGAACTTTTAAGTAATCAAATCATCCATCCTGGTATGAAAATATTATAAATAAGTTCGCAGAAGAAGGAATTGAGGTCTTTTCAAGTATATATATTTGATGAATATTTTATATTTATCAGACTCATATATATATATATATATATATATATATATATATATATATATATATATATATATATATATATATATATATATATAACATATATATATATTACTATATATATATATATATATATATATATCTCTATATACTCTCTTATCTCTCATACTATACCGCACATATATAACATTTTAATTGTTGAAGTGCCTCCCATGTTTTTGGTTCTGTGACCGCTACTGATTATATAGCGAATACAGAAAAGTGGGCAATGTTAATAAAATCTGAAAGTCTGGCTTCCGATATATAATGGTACTCTAAACATTTGCAGAAATGTTCTCCCATAATGAAGAATAATGAATAGGATGCTTATTAACGGTCAAGTGCTATAACGCACGTTTACTAGCAACGTGTAAAGTATTGTTTACATTAGTTGAATAAGGTGGTTTATGGCTCTCTCCAAACGAAGAGAGATGGGCATTGAGAGAATGGAGAAAGTATAGAAATTCCCTCTTTCACTCTCTTTCATTATCCCTCCAAATTTGTTTTGAAGGAAAAATGTAAACAACCTCAAACCGTTTTCTGTTGATTTAGAGGAACATTCCGCGGAGGGGCAAACTTCATTTGAAAGGAAATCATATCCCAACATAAGATCTGAAGAATTTAAGGAAACTATACCGAATGCTATAAACGCCTTCTCGCGAAAGCTGAGAAATTTAAGCTTCAGTTTTCGTACCTGCTTGGTAATCGTACTTAAGGTTCGTAGAGATCGTAACCCTCCGACAAATGGGTTTATACTCCTCCTATATAGACCTCCTTGCCAGAGTCAAGAATTAGACGCGGAAATGGTGAAAGAAGATCGATGACAGCATGGCCACAGATTATAGAATATTTAACATTTGATAGCCTATGAAATGGATTGATGCGTATTAATTTTGGTTTGGCATTCGATGGGATTTCTTGTCAATATGAAGCCATAGTAAGTTATGGTATTCGTAGTAAGGCGGTTAGTGCATCTACTACGTACAGACATTCTGAGCCAGATGGTCCATGAACCTACAAGATACATTGCACTGTTTGACTTAGTATTAACTAACGATGAAAGTACGGTGAATGAGGTTAGAGTTGAGGAGAATTTCAAGGAATTAGTAACCTAATTAATAATATTTATTCGTATTAATTTTTTTAGAGCATTCTTTATTTTTCTTAATACTATTTGTCTAGTTCTAGCATTTCAATACATTAAATATTATTGTTATGATTATTAGGCATTTTACCAATTTCGAGACATACATAGTATATACTGACTGGGAATACAGAGTTTTAAAAGACCAAAACTGTGTAGTCAATGTGGGACATTTTTAAAGCAATTTTTGTGTAGATGTGACTATCATTCAGTCAGTTATTGTTTTTATTCATGGGTGTAGTGAACCAATGGGTTGCGTGGCGAAGAGATAAAGGACATTGGGTGGGTTCGGTTGTGGGTAAAGACGGTAGGATGTGAGAGTATTTTGAAATACATGTAAAACGTAGATGGTTTTAGATATTATTCTGTCAATGGAGCGAAAGGGGAGGTTGTTACGGATTTGAAAATGTATTTATGTGGAAGAGGATAGAAATGAACTTAACCAGTTCAATAAGAAAGGCAAATAGAGAGAGAGAGAGAGCAGAATTTACTGCTCTTGAAATGAATAGTAATAAGGACCCGAACAAGTTTCAAAGCTTTAGTAAATTACGAGCAAGATAGGATATTGGTGCCCAAGACTAAAATTTATAAAGTTTAGTGAGTTTCAAGATACATGAGGGTTGGTCAATCATTGGGTGTCTATTCTGATGTGGAGTGTACTGTCGTGCATGGGTTTACTATAGAGATGGAAGTGTATCGGATAAGTAGTGTTTGGGACTAATAGTTTGTTTTTGCAGTATATAAATCAACTTACGGAATTAGAATTTGTATGAAAAGTATATATTAATTTTATACTAAGAGCACATATGGACTCTTCCATAAGCTGCGTGGTCCTGGTGGGTGAATATAGCTGATAGAACATTGCTGAGAGACGGGTAGTAAGCAGCATTGCAAAAAGCACTTGTATTTAATTTTTAAGCGACTCTGTAACATTTGTGAGGATACCAGAAGGCGACTGAAAACGCAGTAAGGTGTTTGTGGGGTCTATTTTATAAGGATAGGTAAGTATCGTTTAAACAGTAGGAGATTATGGAAAGTCTGATAGTAATAAAGTTATCTATAAGCATCTGTCTGTTGTGTGGTAATAAGTTTCGGGAAAGTTAACTCGAGAAGGTCCCAGCATATAGAGAAATATTTGGAAGATAAACAAGACGGTATTGTAACAGAGGCTTTGATTTCTCGCCGAGCGATGGGTGTTAAAAAAGGGTAGAGTCATGTCAAGACAAACTTTTAGAATTTATATGGATATACAGTTCCTGACTGGTTATTGAAGCCAGAAGGAGATCCAGTTTGAGGTAGTTATATATTTAAGGGACGGTTCAACAACAGCTTGGTTGATAAGCGGCTTCCTTGTCACATGAGGAGCGCTGGGATTGAATAAGAGATATTGCATGATATCGTGGTGATAGGGTGTGATTGTGAACATGGTTGGTTAAAGATAGTTTGTGGATATTATAGAACATGTGTACAACTAAATGACAATAAGTCAAACATGAGAATAGTGAAAAAGTGGTGGCCCCAACAGTGTTCAGTGTTAGGGGCCACTATATGTTTCCTTGCATTTAGCTTATTGATTAAATGATTAGGAGCGCAGGTCACTTGATAGATGTAAGGGGTCCTCTCTTCTATAATTGGTTAGAAATATCGCATAAGTAGCTACCTCAGTACAAGAGTAGTGATGGTATGGTAGTAGATGATTCGATATATGGAGTGGCTTCGGATTGAAATGTTTGCCTTTTGAGTTGGCATTGATAAATGATTTGAAATTTGAGCTTTTAATCTAGTAAATCAGTGTAGGTAGGTCTCACCTGTTTAGGTTTTCTCCAAATGAAAAGTTTTTTAAGCCACGATATGATGGGATTTGGCTCTGAGTTTGTGTCTTCAGAATATAAGACGTTAGGTGTGATTAAAGAGCCAGTAAGTGATTGAAAGTTAGGCTGAAAGTTCAAGTGTTTGGAGCAGTGAGTAGCTGAAGCTAATGGAGAAGATGATACTTAGGTATTTATAAGAGTCAGCAACGTCGTTTTATCAGTGTTCAAAGTGAATTATGGAAGTAAAGCTGTATATTTTGTATAGCTTTGGTTAGGATAGGTATTGGAGTATGTGCACCAAAGTGTTGGGCCCCTTACTTTAAAGAAAGAATTAGAGGTATGGCTGCCGTAGAGGATGCAGTCGCAGACGTATTGGAGCATCATATGGATTTCTACTTTCTTGGTGATTTGAGGGTAAGAGTCCTATGACTAGGGAGTAGGCTGAAAGGAGTTAGAAATGTTTTCTTTAGAAATCGGATTTTCTTATTGAAGTGGGACATATACAAGAGTGCTACAATAATATTTACATTGCTATTTGTATAATATGCGGAGAGCTTGGAATCGATACCCTCACTATTTATATGTGGTGGTCCACTGGATTCGGGAAGACCAGGTGGGCATTGGGTTAGGAATTTAATGTAAAAGAAGGTAGTGCCGCTTGTATTGAATAGTAAGAAAGAATTTCCTTTGTTTCAGTAAAGTAGTGGTTGTTGGAATTTTTGGATGTGTTTGCCATCGGTGAGGTATGTGTGGGGAATTTGCTGACTCGAAGTTGGTGGATGTACTGGACTGACTATTTTAATTGAAGGGAGTTGGATATAGGTATTATATAATGTGTGGGTTTTAAATTATCACATTTAGTATCATATTAATTCAGTCAGTTCCGAATACACAAATTGCGGGTTTTTTTATCTACAGTAGTTATTAAGGTTATGTAGACTGTGTTTTATTGACGTTCACACTGTACTATATCTTTGTTACGTGTTGTAGTAGCAATAGTACTTACGCAAGTCTTTAAGTTTTTTCTTTAGTGTTAACATTGAAATGCTCAAGTAGCTATTTGGTGGGTTGGCGAGGTGAGCAGGTGGTGTCTGGTGAGTTGGATCTATTTGTTGACTGGGACATTCTCCGATTGGTCATTTCTGGCTTTTACTTTGTTCTTTGATAGCGTCTAGTGTTTCTAGTAATTGTTCCTAGGGAGGGGTTTTGGCGCCAGTGCTCTTTGTAGAGCAATAAACTAATCTAACGTTATGTTTAAAAGGTACAATCTGGACATATTGATTCTATTTTCTTCTTCTTTTATATAGCAGGGTTGTACTACTAGGCTTGGAGTATTTAGTATATTTGAATTATATATCACTGTGACTTGCCTGACCAAACTATATTGCACGCTAAGATCTTGATCTACGGTCTGACACAGAGCTGTGTATCGTTAATTTTATGGCGTATAAATATATCGTATAACTGTGCTATTACAAGTGCATGCTAGTTTACTCAATTCATACCATTAAATTTTATGAAAAATTCGTGTGGGATCTTGTGATGAAATAGCTTGAAACACGTCGGGACTGACAGTTAATCCAAAAATAATATATTTTTTTTTTTTTAAGTAAATGGTAATAATAACTTCCCCATACCGTCCAACGCACTCCTTTTTTATTTTTTCCATAAGTAAACAGTTTTATTTATGCAAAAGAAACATAAATTAAAAAGCTTACTATTACAATAGCCTAGGTGAATAACGTCCGCTGTGATCACAAAAGTTCTAAATGGGGAGATTTTAGGTTAACTTTTCTTTCTTCTCTCAAGCATCTGAATTTCGATTTTATAGCGTCGTTCTTCTACGGTCAAGCCTGTTCAGTTGTTAAGTCACATGTTTGTTCTCCGGCTCTTCAAAGTTTTATTGATCTGTATGGAAATTTTCTTTTTTCAAGGCCTCTCTTGTGTATTTCTCTATTTGTTGGCCTTTTCTGTGGTTTGGGTGAACTCTGTCTGAAGGATGTGGGTCTGGCATAGTCTTCTATGGCGAGCTCTTACATTTTGTCAACATTTTTGGTTGAGGGTGACTAATTGAGGGAGGCGTCTTGGTTGAGTGAATCTTTCATGAGATATTATTGCGCACTATCTCTTTGAGAAATCAGACTATGTCATTTCAGATTTCTCCACTAAAGAAGTGCGTGGTGGTTGAGTGTGTACAGAAAACTCTCTTCCACTGGTCGGTTGGCGGATGCGAAAATATCAGTCCTATTTAATAATTTGCCACAATTCCGCATAATATTGATTCCAGGTACTATAGAAGAAAAAACAACTCAAAGTCATCTTAGAATTTTTGGGCTTACATGGAGGAGGTTTGCGGCGGACCCAGCGCTGTGAGTGGTGTTCACGCGAATGATGTGGGAGCATTATGCTGGTCTCTTTTTGTGGGAGTATGTTCTGTTGCTACGGGTGGGTGTTTGGTCTTTGTTCAATTATGGTAGAAGTATATTGACTTCACTGCCAAAGTAGAGGGGGGTTTGTGTGCTGGTGGTTGTGCTTCTCAGCAACAGCAATCGTGGTTGTGGTGGTGATGTGTGGTTTTTGTGGGTATTTGGTGTGAGTTGTTGTTAATCATGGGCTACGTCTAGGCTGAATTTAGATATCAGGATATGTGTGTCTTGTGATTTTTCTTTCGCTGGTGTCGGTGTTGCTGATTGTAGTTGTTGAAATTTGTTATATCTTCATGGATTCTCTAGATCTTATGGATGTTGGTACAATATTCAGTTGAGGGTGATTGGAATGTGTGATGATAGTTGATGTGAGGTTGAAATGGGGTGTATGAGGGTATATTTCACAGTGCACACATGTTTTCACTTATCTTTGTTAGTTTGGGTTATTATATTATCACGGTGACGTGTAAATGGTTTTTTCAATTGGATAGGTTGTGTCGCATCCTGCTTGAGGTGTGTTGATTAAATTGCTAAAATTGTGTCTGTGGGCGCGGCGTCGTTGCAGTAGTTTGGAAATTTACTGCTCGGAGTTATTTGCGTCGCGATGTGTTTGAGATCGATTCTAGATAAGGGTTACGCGGTTTGTTACATACTGTTTTGCACGGTGAACGAATACTGCGTATTGCACCTTGAACTAATCTAGGTCCTAGAGTTATCGCTTCAACTCTCCTGATTGAAACTGTGCGCGTTCAGTTTGACGTCCGAACCCACTTGCGTGGCGTTAAAGCTATTATTTTGTTCTGCAGAGCTCATTTTATAAATAAATAATAAAGTCACAATTTTAAAGCACTATTATTATTGCAAACATTGAAAGACTTCGAATTAAACACAAATTTTTTAAATTGAAATATTCATCAAAATATAAAACTCAAAAATTATTAATCGCTTACAAGAAATTATCTGTTTTACTGTTTAAAGTCATAATTGCAAACAGTCTAAATAACAACATCCATATACCAAATCAGCCTCAATCGGTAAAGAATGTTTAACTTGGTAACAGACCGTCTACGAATCAGAATAGGAAGATATAGTAGGGAATAGTGAACTAAAAAATAGAAAGAAACAGGATAGAAGTAGATTTAGGGAATGTCGTTCCTCGCCCATCGCTTGTCATTCACTTATCAAATACATCTCTCATGCCACAATTATACAGTAAGGAAAAAATATATCAAAAAATATAACCAATAGCGTCCAAGGATCATTCTTCATATGTTTTTTGAGAATTTTAAAATTTCCACTGACCTTTTTTGGAATTTCCGACTTTCAGCATATCTTAAAACGTTTCCCCTAACGTTTCCTAACACGATTTTGTTTCGGGCGTGGAGCTTTCACTGACTTTCCAAAAAGTGGGTGAACCGCTGGGTGATGTAGGAAAATCTGAGTTATGTATATTATTATTTATTTATATATATAGTATATATATATATATATATTGGTTATATACTATATATGTGAGTGAGTATATTTTATGAGTAATATATGGTTATTATTATATATATTATGGTATATATATATATGGGGGTATATGAATAGTTTGAGATCTTACTTAGTAAATTGATTGCATGTTCAGCTTAATTTTTTCGTTATTTTAGTGTTCCCGAGTGGGAAAATCAGAAATCAGAGATTTTATTTATTTTAATCTAATAAGTTTGTGAAGTTTCCATAAAGTCGATTTTGAGTCTTTTTATTATCTGTCTTGAATGAGATTTTTTTGTCATTTTCCAAATTATTTTATCTTGTAGTTTTTAAAATTATTTTTTCATAGGTATGTTATTGAGTTAAATGAAAAAAATAAGACAATATCATAGGGTAGATGCACAGCAGGTGCGCGTACATGCATGGCAGATCGCTCGCTGAAGTGCGTGCGCTCCAAATGCATGCTATGCGCGAGCTGTGCGCGTGTACCAACTTACTCGGCGGCTGGCGCGAAAATTGAAGGACAGTTATGAAGTCTACAATGTTGGGAGGAATGCATTCTTTGAGTGAAGATATATTGATCAGTGAAGTGATATGAGGTCCTCACATTGTGTTATTGTTTATTAAACATATCATTTTATTATGATAATGATTCCTCTTCATTCTTCTAAGATAACTCCTAGTATATATAGTATACCTCTATACTATATGACTTAGCGTTATATATATATAGTATATAGTATACTATATTATATATATATATATATATATATTATATAGTACTTTTATATATTATATATATATAGGAGCAGTGGTATGTGGTCCCAGTTTTATTGTACGTACGACCAAATACATGCTGATGATGACTCATTCCTTCAGGTAATCCATCCATGTATAGTAGCAGTAGTAAGCGGTTCCCGATTGATTTAGACGTAATACCATACATGGATGAATCATTCTCCTAACCAGAGAGCACAATAAGCGAAGTGGAAATTTATATGAAGATTTGAAATCTGTGAGTCACTTCCTTAGAGAGAGTATTTAGTTATCGTGGTGTCGACGGAAATAGTCACGTTAAACTGAGGCTGGTAGGCCTGGGTATTAACGGTGTGACTATTGTTCACATTTTCACTGGTCTGCATGGTGGTTTGAAGTTTCTTCTTTGATCTGGTCTGCTGCTGGGAACTGTTGTTGTTGTTGTTGTTGCTGCCTGCTTCTTTTCCAAGGGTTACCAGTTCTGCAGATGAAATAGTTCGTCTGCGTCCTCTTCTTGGATTTTCCTGATTGGATAGTTATCTTATATTTTCTTTTTCAACGTTTTTTATAATCTGTAACGAACTTCTCCTTGGATTTGAGAATCTATTGGGTTTTAGAATATTTATTAAAAAGTTCATAATAATATATACAAAACTCTTGCAACTCATAACAGCTAAAATAATTTCTTATATTAATATATATATATATATATATATATATATATATATATATATATATGATTATATATATAGTATATATATATAACTATATAATAAATAATATATAGTATATATACGGCGATGTCTAGTAAATATATAGTAAGTGAGTGGTAGGGGTTATATATATATTATATAGAACTTGTGTTGCATACAGTTTGTGTAGAATCCACAAAACTAAATTCATATCATTTTATTGGCGGTAAATAGCGCGAAATCGTTTTGCAAGATATATAATGGACAAAAAGTAAAGATATTTATATAATCTGATAAATAATTTTATATTAAAAACATTAGTATTATAACCCCCCTTACTCGAATTCGTAATTAAAATGATTACAACGTAGAATATCGAGATTACAAAACTGTTTTTTAAAAGTTACAAAGCGAAACTATTATCAATCTATAAAATGTTATACAACACTTCCTTTTCTTTTAGAACTTTTTTAATGTTTAAAACTGTTTTTTCTTTTAAAAATATTTACATTATATTAAACTTTTCTTTGTTAAATCACATCACTATAAATACTCTTGTGCCCGAAGAATGTATTACTTACACACATACCGTCTTCTCATATAAATTAATCACCTTCCTAATATTCTCATTTTCTCCCGCAACCCAGAAAGGCACCTGTTATAACTATCCCTTTTCGTTCACCTATGTTAACCATTCAAGTGTACCGCCAACCCACACTATATTTTTCTGAAGGAGCCCTCATTTGATCTTCACGCGGTTGGTGTTTGTTTCATGTATCGACTATCTGATTTTCTTCGGGAGGTATTGCTTAGTCCCGTGGATCTGTTAGTTATCTTCTCCTCAGCAGATGTCACCCTCAGATGGTTTTTTTTTTTGTTTTTTTTTGTTTTTTAGCTGGTTAGCGAGCACTTACCAAACCACTCACGGGCTGGCGCTTCGTGTTCATAGGAGGTGGGCTAGGAAATAAAATACCGGACAAGCCACCCAAGGCGCAAGTCTAAACGCAACTATCTGGCTCAGGTGTGGCGGCAGACGTGGAGTTTTTAAAGCAGAGGAAGAGATAAATACTAGTTAGGAAAAGTACAGAAGAAGTGGCTAATTTTTGAATTTTCGCATTCTATGCAAGCAGGGAAGGTGCTTGGAAATTGAAAGGAGGCACCTACTATACGAACTGAGTCTGGATTTTTTTCAATGCTTCACGCGATTAAAATGCTTGCGCAGAGGCATGGCACCCTTTGTGATTTCGTCGAGGGCGATCGACATGGAGGTGGAATGCGGAGTGGCCCAACGGTCCTCTGATGCATCTACTGTTGTAATACCGTACTAGAATAAGTAAGATAGTGCGCCAATCGTCACGTCGCAGTAGGGATGAGAATAAGGAATGAGTTTAGAAAGTAGCGGAGACAGGGTGTGAAGTTCAGTCTCTTTACGCTTGTGGGCGTCTATTATCTCTGTCCAAGTGAGATTGAATGTTGGGAGGCCGGGGCCTGGAGGTGCCCCGCCGGGCAGCTGGTGACTAGTTAGCGAGTAGCTCAAACATAGGCGAATATGGTGCCCTTTATTTGATAATGGTAAGGCTGGAGTCGTTAGCTTTTCAGGGTGATAGCATGAATTAAAATGGTTGCCCTTGCAGCCGTGGACTAGGAACTCTTCAGTTTTCTTGTTGGTGTTAGTGGGCTCCGTAGACTCTTTAGTGGCAACCGTTTTGGTGTGATATGAGGGTTTCAGTAGGATAAATTTTGGTTTTTTATGTGTCTAGGAGGGCCACAGAGATTGTTTATTGCTTGTATGTCAAGCAGGATGAAGACGTTGAAGATGACACGCGGTCGAGAGAAGTATAGAGGATAGCCTTGGTTGGTATTCTGAGTGTTGTTTTGGTTGAGTGAGGGATGAGTGGTAAAGTAGTGTGAGGTGTTGTTCTGGAAAGTAGTTTGTTAATTTGTAACTCAATGGTGTTGCGTGTTGGCCCCGACCGGGAAAAGTGCCTCATCCAGGGGGTGCGGCATAGGAATAGAATGATAGAAAGCAATGAAGTAGCTGAAAGGCGCAAGCTCTGAGATGCAGAAAGGGGGATGGGAGCAGGTGATTGTTTGAGATGTGAGTTGGAGAATGGAGAGGGCTTGAGTTTGCATGTGCATATATGTAGTTGTAGTGACTAGGTGAGGTTGGTTGTGGAGTAGGTTAACGCTGCTGAGGAGATGTGTTGGTGTTAATGAATAGGAGTAAGGATGATAAGTTGGAGAGTAGGAAGGGACAGAGTGAACATTGAGGACACAGCACTTATTAACAGGAAGAGGAGCAGAAGGGTTCGCTCAACCTCAACGAGTGGCTGATATGCGAGCGACCAAGAGAGAACTTGACAAGAGTAGCAAAGAGCAGCAAGGGGAGAACCCATAAGAGAGTGGGAGGGCTTAGAGGAGGTAGTTGAGGCGCGATCATGTATCTCGATCAAAAGTCGTGGTGGGATTATAGTTGGTCGTCGAGTTTGCTTCACCTACTCCGAAGTTACTGCCCCGCATTTATGTAGTCCTCTTAAGGTTGCACGAGAGGACGCATGAGTAGTCAGTAGAGATGGAGTGGATTTGTTGGTCACTAGTGTTTACAATCGAGGGCGTCGAAAGCTTTCGATCTGGATGATCTGAAAGAAGGGAAAGGTGATTTCTGCCACACTTACAGATGCATTCCGATGGTCAGAATGAGTGTTCATGTTAGAAGGATGTTCAAATGATCTAGGTAGACTACTACAAGTGAGAGCGTATGATGGTTAGCTGATTAGTTGTTTAGAGGAGGATTCAGAGCGGCTGCCTTTTTCGGGATTGGTTGGGACGTGCGCGCGTTTCCAACACTGAAGGTGCAATGTTGTTACAAGTTTAAGTTGCATATGGAGAGTAGAGTGTGATCGGAGGACCAGGGGGCTTCATTGCTCGTATTAAGCATCTATTGCCTTTAGAACACGGGGAGAATGCCATGATCCGGGCCTCTAGCGTCTGTTGTTCTGAACTGCATAGAGCTCATGTAATCATTAATCTACCCGAGTCATGGCTGTAATCAGTGGGAAGAGGAGCAGTAGCGGTAGATAGATCTCTGGATTGATGGAAGAATTAGATAAGCGTCTAGTGAGATTGGGATTGCCTGGAAATGCTTGTATATTGGCTGGAATTGAGATCGAGAAAAACGGGAGGGCCCGAAGAAGAGTATGCTCGTTTCAGTTAGGGAGTAGCTGTACAGGTTAACACGTCAGAGAATAAGTGTGTACGAAAGGCGCGGCAGGATTCTTGACGGGGAAATTGTTGTTTAGAAGATGGTTTTTTTGTGCATAGACGGGCCGAGGAGGTAAGTGCTTGTAATGCAGTAAGGAAGCCGATAGTGTGAGGATATTGGTCGCGTACTTCTTGTAATGAGTGACAAAACGCGCAGTCGCGGTTAAGTTAGTACACGTGTTAGCCAATACGTGATAGGCGGCGGCTGGATTCGAACGTATTGTCCGAGCAGTTTTTAGATGGAAAATGTTAGTAGTGTCTAACTAGCGAGGATGTCTTGATAGGCAGATATCGAGGGTGGTCATGATTCCAGTGCCCGTATCGCATGTCCTTCTCTTCCTGATTGGAGCGAGAAATTCCCCATCGAACTTAAGTGGAGTTTTGTGTGGAGGAGTTAAGAGAATTCTTGTCGTGTATAGATGGTAAGGGACGTCCGCTGCACTATTACCACTGCTAGCTGATTGTTAGCTGGGCCTCGTGTCGCTCTTCACGTTCTGGTTTCCCTTTTAAGTGTGGGTTGGATTTTTGGGTTCTACGTGGTTGGTGCGTATTGTTAGGGGCTGGTTTTTGTTTTTGGGTGTGATATGGACTTGTTCAGCGGTTGACCGTTTGATGACGCTGTCCTCGGCTGAGTCAAATGTCAGAGGTTATTGGCGGCTCTTATAGTGCGATAGGTGCTTTATGGGAGTGTATTATTGGTGATAGGGGAGTCTGATATGCTGCAGCCCTGCCAGATTTTAGCTCTGGCGATTAAAGTGCCAGAAAGTAGTTTGGGGCATGTGGAGCTGCTGGAGAGAAAAGTTTTAAAATTAAAGCTACAAGATTGTGTCAGAGTTACCGAGTAGGAGGGAAAAGGTGTATTTATATCGAGAAAGCGAACGTAGTGGTGAAACATAAACAAGCGTGTTCAGTAATTGGTTTGGACGATTCTGGTTATGTGTGTAGGTTTCTTTAATTAACTGTTCCAGATCTTTGAGAATACTGAAATGTTTTGGCCTCCCTCCTCGTCTGCATCAGGTATGAGGAAAGAGCCAACCACTGCAGTGTGATAACCGTTGAAATCACCTAAATAGATGATCTCAGCATTTGGATGGAAGAAGTGAACAGTCTCATGAGAACGCTCAGTGAAGATATTCAAAAAAGGAGATGAAAATTTGTTCCGTTAAGGAGGGCAGTAGAAGAAACACAAGATAATGGTAGTAGAAGGGAGAAAGATGTTAAGCCACAGAATATGAAAATTAGGAGATTCAAGATTCTCAAGACGTGTTACAGGAAGGTGTTAGATTGTTGTATATAGGGCACAGACTCCACCAATTTAGTCCTGAAATTATGAGAAACGGTTATCCGTTAGGAGGCATATATAAGGTTTCATGTTTGAGAAGAAGAAGTCGCCTGGCTAGCTGGAGTCTGCAGACAGTAATTACAAGACGGTTAGCGTAAGAGAGTTAGACCGAGGTGAATTATTCCACAAGAGTAGAGTATAGAGTTCCAAACCACACATAATCCTTGACCTTTTCCAAACTTACAATTTAACCATTAGGAAAATGCTAGTACTCACAGACCAGAATTCCACCATAGCTTCTAAGCCACTCATCAGAAATCGCCAACTTCTTCTCTCTCCCTCGTCATTGCCTCTCCACTCCAACAACAAACACATTCTTAACCCTACACCACTCGTCTTCATCGTTTCCTTTCAATATTGTTTCAGTCTTAGACAGCAGATCAAATTTACCCTTCCTAGATACGATGGAGTCACCTCTTCCTCTTTTCTTTTTACATTTATTTATCAAACATCCCATTGTTAACATAAATCGATTCATACAATTTCCCTCCGAAGATACAAGTCGTTTTCGAGGTCATGAATCTCTCTATAGATGGGTATACATGGGGGGAGT
>JABUQX010048043.1:0-51863 GCA_015478945.1 Trachelipus rathkii
AGAAAAGAAGCATGGTCCACTTATTAAAGAAAAAGTGATTTAAGTATGAATGCTAATATTTTTTACTTTAGATTCTTTGTATATAAACACTTAACGATATATTAAACCTCGAAATACCTTTATTGCCTACATTCAGAATCGTAAGTATTTAGAGTTCTTCAAAGCAAGATACTCATAACACCTCCTAACTTACCCTTAAGGAGTCCAAAATACAATTACAATACGCACAGATTTACTATGAAACAGATCAACTCTTTCAACTTTTAGTTTTTTGTTATAACACCTTTAAAAAAAACCGAAAAAAATACTAAGTTCGACTTCGCTTTATTGCTAAACCAGAATGTAATATTTAACGAGTTCTTCAAAGAAGATTCCTAACACCTGCCTAAATTACCTAGGAGTCGCAATTATTACATGAGTGATTTAATATGAATGCAAATTTTTTCAACTTTAGATTTCTTTGTTATAACACTTAAAGCGATATACTTAACGCTTGACTACGCTTTATTTGCAACACCAGAATGTAAGTATTTTGAGTTCTTCAAAGAAGATACCTAAAACACCTGCCTAAATTAACCTAGAGTCCAAATTATTACATGAAAGTGATTTAGTATGATGAATTTTTTTAAACTTTAGATTTCTTTGTTATAACACTTAAAACGATATATCTAAACTCGAATGCGCTTTATTGCTACCCAAGAATAAGTATTTAGAGTTCTTCAAAGCAGATACCTCAAACACCTGCCTATACTTAGGAGTCCAAATTATTACATGAAGTGATTTTGTAGAATGCTAATTTTTTAACTTTAGATTTCTTTGTTATAACACTTAAAACGAATACCTAAGCCTGACTACGCTTTATTGCTACACCAGAAGTAGTATTTTAGAGTTCTTCAAAAGAAGATCTAAACACCTGCCTAAATTACCTATGAGTCCAAATTATTACATGAAAGTGAATTTAGTATGATATGCTAATTTTTCAAATTTAGTTTCTTTGTTTATAACACTTAAAAACGATATAACCCTAACCTCGATACGCTTTATGCTACACTAGAATGGGTAAGTATTTTCTAGTTCTTCAAAGAGATACCTCAAACACCTGCCTAAATACTCTAGGAGTCCAAATTATTACATGAAAGTGATTTAGTATGAATGCTAATTTTCAACTTTAGATTTCTGTTATAACACTTAAAACGATATACCTAAGCTCGACTACGCTTATTGCTACAACCAGAATGTAAGTATTTTGAGTTCCTTCAAAGAAGATTACTCTCAAAACACCCTGCCTTAAATTACCCTAGGAGTCAAATTATTACCAATTTAAAGTGATTTTAGTATGAATGCTAAAGTTTTTCCAAACTTTAGATTTCTTTGTTATAACACTTAAAGCGATATACTTAAGCTCGACTAGCTTTATGGCTAGCACCGAATGTAAGTATTTTAGAGTTCTTCAAAAGAAGATACCTCAAACAACCTGCCTTAATTACCGTAGCGAGTCCAAATTATTACATAAGAGTGATTTAGTATGAATGCTAATGTTTTTTCAACTTTAGATTTCTTTGTTATAACACTTAAAACGATATACCTAAGCTCGACTATACTTTATTGCTTACAACCAGAATGTAAGTATTTTTAGAGTTCTTCAAGAAGATACCTCAAACACCTGCCTAAATTACCTTATTAAGTCTAAATTATTACATGAAAGCTGATTTAGTATGAATGCTAATTTTTTTAAAACTTTAGATTTCTTTGTTATAACACTTAAAACGATATACCTATAGCTTGACTACGCTTTATTGCTTCACAACAATGTAAGTATTTTAGAGTTGTTCAAAGAAGATACCTCAAACACCTGCTAAATTACCTAGGAGTCTAAATTCATTACATGAAAGTGATTTAGATGATGCTTAATTTTTTCAACTTTGAGATTTCTTTGGTTATAACACTTAAACGATATACCTTTAGGCTCCGAATACGCCTTTTTATTACTACACCAGAAAGTAAGTATTTTAGAGTTCTTCAAAGCAGATACAAAACCTTCCTTAATTACCTAGGAGTCCAATTATTACATGAAAGTTGATTTAGTATGATGCTAATTTTTTCAACTTTAGAATTTCTTTGTTATACACTTAAAGCGATATACATTTAAGGCTTGATACGCTTTATTGCTACACCAAATTGTAAGTATTTTAGAGTTCTTCAAGAAAGTCAAACACCTGCCTTATTACCTAGGAGTCCATATTATTACAAAGTTATTTAGTAATGAATGCTAATTTTTTCACCTTTAGATTTCTTTTGTTATAACACTTAAACCGATATACCTAAGCTGACTACGCTTTATTGCTACACAGAATGTAAGTATTTAAGAGTTCCTCAAAGAAGAATAACCTCAAACACCTGCCTAATTACTATAAGTCCAAATTATTACATGAAAGTGATTTAGGGAATGAATGCTAATTTTTCAACTTTAGATTTCTTTGTTATAACTCTTAAAACGATATACCTAAGCTCGACTACGCTTTATTGCTTCACCAGAATGTAAGTATTTTAGAATTCTTTAAAGAAAATACCTCAAACACTTGCCTAAATTACCTAGGAGTCCAAATTATTACATGAAAGTGATTTAGTATGAATGCTAATTTTTCAACTTTAGATTTCTTTGTTATAACACATAAAACGATATACCTAAGCTCGACTACGCTTTATTGCTACACCAGAATGTAAGTATTTTAGAGTTCTTCAAAGAAGTTACCTCAAACACCTGCCTAAATTACCTAGGAGTCAAATTATTACATGAAAATGATTTAGTATGAATGCTAATTTTTTTCAAATTTAGATTTCTTTGTTATAACACTTAAAACGATATACCTAAGCTCGACTACGCTTTATTGCTACACCAGAATGTAAGTATTTTAGAGTTCTTCAAAGAAGAAACCTTAAACACCTGCCTTAATTACCTAGGAGTCCAAATTATTACATGAAAGTGATTTAGTATGAATGCTAATTTTTTCAACTTTAGATTTCTTTGTTATAACACTTAAAGCGATATACTTAAGCTTGACTACGCTTTATGGCTACACCGGAATGTAAGTATTTTAGAGTTCTTCAAAGAAGATACCTCAAACACCTGCCTAAATTACCTAGGAGTCCAAATTATTACATGAAAGTGATTTAGTATGAATGCTAATTTTTTCAACTTTAGATTTCTTTGTTATAACACTTAAAACGATATACCTAAGCTTGACTACGCTTTATTGCTTCACCAGAATGTAAGTATTTTTAGAGTTCCTCAAAGAAGATACCTCAACACCTGCCTAAATTACATAACCAAATTATTACATGAAAGTGATTTGTATGAATGCTAATTTTTTCACTTTGATTTCTTTGATATAACTCTTAAAATATACCTAAGCTCGACTACGCTTTATTGCTTACCAGAATGTAACTATTTTATAGAAAATTCTTTAAAGCATATATGAAATGACATGCCTTAAGAAACTTATGCATTCCCAGTTAAATCATGCACTGATTTTACATTTATGAATGCTAATTTTTTCAAACTTTAGATTTCTAGTTATAACCTTAAAAGATATACCTAAGGCTCGGACTACGCTTTATTGCTCACCAGAATGTAAGTATTAGAGTTCTTCAAAGAAGATACCTCAACACCTGCCCTAAATTACCTAGGAGTCCAAATTAATTCATGAAAGGAATTTAGTATGAATGCTAATTTTTTCAACTTAGTTTTTTTGTTATAAACTTAAAACGATATACCTAAGCTCGAATACGCTTTATTGCTACACCAGAATGTAATATTTTAGAGTTTCTTCAAAAGAAGATACCTCAACACCTGCAAATTACCTAGGAGTCCAATATATTACATGAAAGTGAATTTAGTATGAATGGGCTAATTTTTTTAACTTTAAAGATTTCTTTGTTATAACACTTAAAACGATTTACCTAAGCTCGACTACGCTTTTTGCTACACCCAGAAAGTAAGTATTTTAGAGTTTTCAACACAGAAGATACCTCAAACACCTGCCTAACATTACCTAGGAGTCCAAATATTACATGAAAGTGATTTAGTATGAATGCTAATTTTTTCAACTTTAATTTTCTTTGTTATAACACTTAAAAACGATATACCTAAGCTCGACTACGCTTTATGCTTACACCAGAATGTTAAGTATTTTAGAATTCTTAAAGAAGATAAACTCAAACACTGCCTAAAATTACCTAAGGAGTCCAACTGTATTTACAGAAAGTGGTTTAGTATGAATGCTAATTTTCACTTTAGATTTCTTTGTTATCAAACACTTAAAACGATATACTAAGCTCGATACGCTATTATTGCTACAACCAATATAAGTATTTTAGAGCTAACTTCACAGAAGATACCTCAACACCTGCCTAATTACCTAGGAATCCAAATTGTTACATGAAAGTGATTTAGTATAATGCTAATTTTTTCAACTTTAGATTTCTTTGTTATAACACTTAAAACGAATACACTAAAGCTCGACTACGCTTTATTGCTACACCAGAATGTAATATTTTAGAGTTTCTTCAAAGAAGATACCTAAACACCTGCCTAAATACCTAGGAGCCAAATTATTACATGAAAAGTGATTTAGTATGAATGTAATTTTTTTAACTTTAGATTTCTTTGTTTAAACTAAAACGATATTCCTAAGCTCAACTACGCTTTATGGCCACACGAATGTAAGTATTTTAGAGTTCTTCAAAGAAGATACCTCAAACAACCTGCCTAAATTACTAGGAGTCCAAATTATTGCATGAAAAGTGATTTAGTATGAATGGCTAATTTTTTTCAACTTTAGATTTCTTTGGTATAACACTTAAAAACCGATTACCTAAAAGTTCGACTACGCTTTATTGCTACACGCAGAATGTAAGTATTTTAGAGTTCTTCAAGAGATACCTCAAACACCTGCCTAATTACCTAGGAGTCAAATTATTACATGAAAGTGATTTAGTATGCATGCTAATTTCAACTTTAATTTCTTTGTTATAACACTTAAAGCGATATACTTAAGCTTGATACGCTTTATTACTACACCAGAATGTAAGAATTTTTAGAGTTCTTCAAAAGAAGATAACTAAAACACCTGCCTAAATTAACCAGGAGTCCAAAATTATTTACATAAAGTGATTTATAATGATGCTATTTTTTCAACTATAGATTTCTTTGTATAACACTTAAAACGATATCCTAAAGCTCGACTACGCCTTTATTGCTCAACACAGAAGTAAGTATTTTAGAGATTCTTACAAAGAAGATAACCTCAAACACCTGCCTAAATTCCTAGGAGTCCAAATTATTACCCATGAAAATGAATTTAGTATGATGCTAATTTTTCAACTTTAGATTTCTTTGTTATAACATTTAAAACGATATACCTAAACTCGACTACGCTTTATTGTTACACCAGAATGTAAGTATTTTTGAGTTCTTCAAAGAAGATAACCTCAAACACCTGCCTCAATTATCTAGAGATCAAATTATTACATGAAAGTGATTTAGGATGAATGCTAATATTTTTTCAACTTTAGATTTCTTTTGTATAACACTTAAAACGATATTACCTAAGCTCGACTACGTTTAATTGCTACACCAGAATGTACGCATTTTAGAGTTCTTCAAAGAAGATACCTCAAACCCCTGCCTAAATACCTAGGAAGTCCCAAATTAATTATATGAAAGTGATTTAGTATGAATTCTAATTTTTTTAACTTTAGATTTCTTTGTTATAAACGATATACCTAAGCTCGACTACGCTTTATTGCTACACCAGAATGTAAGAATTTTAGAGTTCTTCAAAGAAGACACCTCAAACACCTGCTTAAATTACCTAGGAGTCCAAATTATTACTGGAAAGTGATTTAGTATGAATGCTAATTTTTTCAACTTTAGATTTCTTTGTTATAACACTTAAAGCGATATACCTAAGCTTGACTACGCTTTATTGCTACACCAGAATGTAAGAATTTTTGAGTTCTTCAAAGAAGATACCTAAAACACCTGCCTAAATTACCTAGGAGTCCGGATTATTTACATGAACGTGATTTAGTATGAATGCTAAATTTTTTTCACTTTAGATTTCTTTGTTATAACACTTAAAGCGATATACTTAAGCTTGACTACGCTTTATTGCTACACCAGAATGTAAGAATTTTTGAGTTCTTCAAAGAAGATACCTAAAACACCTGCCTAAATTACCTAGGAGTCCAAATTATTACATGAAAGTGATTTAGTATGAATGCTAATTTTTTCAACTTTAGATTTCTTTGTTATAACATAAACCGAATACCTAAGCTTCGACTATGCTTTTATTGCTACAGCCAGAATGTAAGTGTTTAGAGTTTTCAAGAAGATAACCTCAAAGACCCACCTGCCAAATTACCTAGGATTCCAAATTATTACATGAAAGTGATTTAGTATGAATGCTAATTTTTTCAACTTTAGATTTCTTTGTTATCACTTAAAACGATATACCTAAGCTCGACTACGCCTTATTGCTACAATAGAATGTAAGTATTTTAGAGTCTAAAGAAAGATTACCTCAAACACCTGCTAAATTACCTAGGAGTCTAAAATATTACATGAAAGTGATTAGTTAATGAAGCTAAATTTTTCAACTTCAGATTTCTTTGTTATAGACTTAAAACAGAATAACCTAAATTCCAACTATGCTTATTGCTACACCAGAATGTAAGTATTTTAGAGTTCTTCAAAGAAGATACCTCAAACACCTGCCTAAATTACCTAGGAGTCCAAATTATTACATGAAAGTGATTTAGTATGAATGCTAATTTTTTCAACTTTAGATTTCTTTGTTATAACACTTAAAGCGATATACTTAAGCTTGACTACGCTTTATTGCTACACCAGAATGTAAGAATTTTAGAGTTCTTCAAAGAAGATACCTAAAACACCTGCCTAAATTACCAGGAGATCAAATTATTAAATGAAAGTGATTTAGTATGATGCTAATTTTTTTTCAACTTTAGATTTCTTTGTTATAACACTTAAAACGATATACCTAAGCTCGACTACGCTTTATTGCTACACCAGAATGTAAGTATTTTAGAGTTCTTCAAAGAAGATACCTCAAACACCTGCCTAAATTACCTAGGAGTCCAAATTATTACATGAAAGTGATTTAGGATGAATGCTAATTTTTTCAACTTTAGATTTCTTTGTTATAACACTTAAAACGATATACCTAAGCTCGACTACGCTTTATTGCTACACCAGAATGTAAGTATTTTAGAGTTCTTCAAAGAAGATACCTCAAACACCTGCCTAAATTACCTAGGAGTCTAAATTATTACATGAAAGTGATTTAGTATGAATGCTAATTTTTTCAACTTTAGATTTCTTTGTATAACACTTAAAACGATATACCTAAGCTCGACTAGCTTTATTGCTACACCCAGAATGTAAGTATTTTTAGAATTCTTAAAAAAGAAACCTCAAAAACCTGCTAAATTACCTAGGAGTTCAAAATTATTACATGAAAGTGATTTAGTATGAATGCTATTTTTTTCAACTTTAGATTTCTTTGTTATAACACTTAAAACGATATACTTAAGCTTGACTACGCTTTATTGCTAAAACAGAATGTAAGAATTTTTGAGTTCTTCAAAGAAGATACCTAAAACACCTGCCTAAATTTACCTAGCGAGTCCAAATATTACATGAAAGTGATTTAGTATACATGCTAATTTTTCAACTTTAGATTTTTGTTATAACACTTAAATACGATATACCTAAGCCTGACTACGCTTTATTGCTACCCAGAATGTAAGTATTTTTAGAGTTCTTCAAAGGAGAATACCTCAAACACCTGCCTAAATTACCTAGGATTGCCAAATTATTACATGAAAGTGGAGTTAGTATGAATGCTAATTTTTTCAACTTTAGATTTCTTGTTATCACTTAAAACGATATACCTAAGCTCGGACTACGCCTTATGCTACACCAGAATGTAAGTATTTAGAGTTCTTCAAAGAAGAATACCTCAAACACCTGCCTAAATTACCTAAGGACTCCAAATTATTACATGAAGTGATTTAGTATGAATGCTAATTTTTCAACTATGATTTCTTGTTATAACACTTAAAACGATATACTAAGCTCGACTATCGCTTTATTGCTACACCAGAATGTAAGTATTGTTAGGAGTTCTTCAAAGAAGATACCTCAAACACCCTCCTAAATTACCTAGAGTCCAAATTATTAAATGAAAGTGATTTAGTATGAATGCTAATTTTTTCAACTTTAGATTTTCTTTGTTATAACACTTAAAACGATATACCCTAAGCTCGACTACGCTTATTGCTACACCAGAATGTAAGTATTTAGAGTTCTTTAAAAGAAGATACCTCAAACACCTGCCTAATTACCTAGGAGTCTAAATTTTTACATATAAGTGATTTAGTATGAATGCTAATTTTTTCACCTTTAGATTTTTTGTTTAAGAACTAAAAAACGATATACCTAAGCTCGATTACGCTTTATTGCTACAACCCGAATGTAAGTATTTATGAGTTCTTCAAAGAAGATACTCCACTGCCTAAATTACCTAGAGTCCAAATTATTACATGAAAGTGATTTAGTATGAATGCTAATTTTTAACTTAGATTTCCTTTGTTATTACACTAAAACGAATATACCTAAGCTCGATCTACGCTTATTGTTACACAGAATGTAAGTTATTTTTAGAGTTTTTAAAAAAAAAAACCCCAAACCCCCCCCAAATACCCTAGGAGTCCAAAATTTTAAATTAAAGGGATTTTTTTTAAATGCTATTTTTTCACTTTAGATTTCTTTGTTATAACACTTAAAGCGATATACTTAAGCTTGACTACGCTTTATTGCTACACCAGAATGTAAGAATTTTTGAGTTCTTCAAAGAAGATACCTAAAACACCTGCCTAAAATATACCTAGGGGGGGGAAATTATTAAATTAAAAAGATATATTAAAAATTTTTTTTTTAACTTTAGATTTCTTTGTTATAACACTTAAAACGATATACCTAAGCTCGACTACGCTTTATTGCTACACCAGAATGTAAGTATTTTAGAGTTCTTCAAAGAAGATACCTCAAACACCTGCCTAAATTACCTAGGAGTCCAAATTATTACATGAAAGGGATTTAGTATGAATGCTAATTTTTTCAACTTTAGATTTCTTTGTTATAACACTTAAAACGATATACCTAAGCTGAACTACACTTTATTGCTACACCAGAATGTAAGTATTTTAGAGTTCTTTAAAGAAGATACCTCAAAACCTGCCGAAGTCAACTACTTCAATAATAACTTGTATGTCATTTAGAGTGTTAGCTTTTTTTTTCAGTTTAGATTTCTTTTGTTATAACACTTAAAGCGATATACTTAAGCTTGACTACGCTTTATTGCTACACCAGAATGTAAGAATTTTTGAGTTCTTCAAAGAAGATACCTAAAACACCTGCCTAAATTACCTAGGAGTCCAAATTATTACATGAAAGTGATTTAGTATGAATGCTAATTTTTTCAACTTTAGATTTTCTTGTTATATAACACTTAAAAAGATATACCTAAGCTCGACTACGCTTTATTGCTACAAAAGAATGTAAGTATTTTCGGTTGTGCAAAGGAGGTACCTCAAAACACCTGCCTAAATTACCCCTAGGCTTCCAAATTATTAATAAAATGATTTAGTATGAAATGCTAATTTTCAACTTTAGATTTCTTTGTTATCACTTAAAACGATATACCTAAGCTCGACTACGCCTTATTGCTACAATAGAATGTAAGTATTTTAGAGTTCTTCAAAGAAGATACCTCAAACACCTGCCTAAATTACCTAGGAGTCCAAATTATTACATGAAAGTGATTTAGTATGAATGCTAATTTTTTCAACTTTAGATTTCTTTGTTATAACACTTAAAACGATATACCTAAGCTCGACTACGCTTTAATGCTACACCAGAATGTAAGTATTTTAGAGTTTTTCAAAGAAGATACCTCAAACACCTGCCTAAATTACCTAGGAGTCCAAATTATTACATGAAAGTGATTTAGTATGAATGCTAATTTTTTCAACTTTAGATTTCTTTGTTATAACACTTAAAGCGATATACTTAAGTTTGACTACGCTTTATTGCTACACCAGAATGTAAGAATTTTAGAGTTCTTCATAGAAGATACCTAAAACACCTGCCTAAATTACCTAGGAGTCCAAATTATTACATGAAAGTGATTTAGTATGAATGCTATTTTTTTCAACTTTAGATTTCTTTGTTATAACACTTAAAACGATATACCTAAGCTCGACTACGCTTTATTGCTACACCAGAATGTAAGTATTTTAGAGTTTACAAGGACCTACCTCAAACACCCTGCCCTAAATTACCTAGGAATTCCAAATTATTACTGAAAGTGATTTAGTATGAATGCTAATTTTTTCAACTTTAGATTTCTTTGTTATCACTTAAAACGATATACCTAAGCTCGACTACGCCTTATTGCTACAATAGAATGTAAGTATTTTAGAGTTCTTCAAAGAAGATACCTCAAACACCTGCCTAAATTACCTAGGAGTCAAATTATTACATGAAAGGGATTTAGTATGAATGCTATTTTTTTCAAACTATAGATTTCTTTGTTATAACACTTAAAACGATATACTAAAGTCGACTAGCCTTTATTGCTACACCAGAATGTAAGTATTTTAGAGTTCTTCAAAGAAGATACCTCAAACACCTGCCTAAATTACCTAGGAGTCCAAATTATTACATGAAAGTGATTTAGTATGAATGCTATTTTTTTCAACTTTAGATTTCTTTGTTATAACACTTAAAAACGATATACTAGCTCGACTACGCTTTATTGCTACAACAGAATGTAAGTATTTTAAGAGTCATTCAAGAAGATACCTCAAACCCCTGCCTAAATTACCTAGGAGTCAATTATTACATTAAGTTGTTTAGTATGAATGCTAATTTTTTTAACTTTAAATTTCTTTGTTATAACACTTAAAAAACGATTTATTTAACCTAAGCCGACTCCCCGCTTTAATTGCTACACAAGAAATGTAAGTATTTAGAATTCTTTAAGAAATCCTCAAAAAACCTGACTAAGTTAACTAGGAGTCCCAATTTTATTACATGAAAGTGATTTTAGTTGACTGCTAATTTTTTCAACTTTATATTTCTTTGTTATAACACTTAAAGCGATATACTTAAGCTTGACTACGCTTTATTGCTACACCAGAATGTAAGTATTTTAGAGTTCTTCAAAGAAGATACCTCAAACACCTGCCTAAATTACCTAGGAGTCCAAATTTATACATGAAAGTGATTTAGTAATGAATGCTAATTTTTTCAACTTTAGAATTTCTTTGTTAACACTAAAACGATATACTAAGCCCGACAACGCTTTTATTGCTACACCAAGAATGTAAGTATTTTGAGTTCTGTTCAATGGAGATACCTCAAACACTGCCTAAATTACCTAGGATTCCAAATTATTACAAGAAAATGATTTAATTTAGGATGAATGCTAATTTTTACAACTTTAGATTTCTTTGTTATCACTTAAAACGATATACCTAAGCTCGACTACGCCTTATTGCTACAATAGAATGTAAGTATTTTAGAGTTCTTCAAAGAAGATACCTCAAACACCTGCCTAAATTACCTAGGAGTCCAAATTATTACATGAAAGTGATTTAGTATGAATGCTAATTTTTTCAACTTTAGATTTCTTTGTTATAAGACTTTAAACGATATACCTAAGCTCGACTAACCCCTTTATTGCTACACCAGAATGTAAGTATTTAGAGTTCTTCAAGAAGATCCCTCAAACACCTGCCTAATTACCTAGGAGTCCAAATTATTACATGAAAGTGATTTAGTATGAATGCTAATTTTTTCAACTTTAGATTTCTTTGTTATAACACTTAAAGCGATATACTTAAGCTTGACTACGCTTTATTGCTACACCAGAATGTAAGAATTTTAGAGTTCTTCAAAGAAGATACCTAAAACACCTGCCTAAATTACCTAGGAGCCGAATTTTTACATTAAAAAGAATTTATATGAATGCTAATTTTTTCAACTTTAAAATCTTTGTTAAACACTTAAAACGATATACCTAAAGCTCGACTACGCTTTAATTGCTACACCAGAATGTAAGTATTTTTTAGAGTTCTTCAAGAGGAGATACCTTCAAACAGCACCTCCTAAATTACCTAGATTCCAAATTAATTACATGAAAGTTGATTTCAGTAGCATGCTAATTTTTCAACTTTAGATTTTCTTGTTAACACCTAAAACGATATACTAAGCTCGACTACGCTTTATTGCTACACCAGAATGTAAGTATTTTAGAGTTCTTCAAAGAAGATACCTCAAACACCTGCCTAAATTACCTAGGAGTCCAAATTATTACATGAAAGTGATTTAGTATGAATGCTAATTTTTCAACTTTAGATTTATTGTTTTTTTTTTTTTTTTTTTTTTTTTTTTTTTTTTTTTTTTTTTATAACACTTAAAACAATATACCTAAGCCCAAAAGCCTTTAATGCTAAACAAAAATATAAGTTTTTTTTTAGAGTTCTTAAAGAAGATACCTCAAAACACCTGCCTAAATACCTAGGAATCTAAATTATTACATGAAAGTGACTTTAGTATGAATGCTAATTTTTTCAACTATAGATTTCTTTGTTATACTTAAAACGATATACCTAAGCTCGACTACGCTTTATTTGCTACACCAGAATGTAAGTATTTTAGAAATCTTTTTAAAAGAAGATACCTCAAAAAACCATGCCTAATTACATAGGAGTCCCCAAATATTAATGAAAGTGATTTATATTGAAGCTAATTTTTTCAACTTTAGATTTCTTTGTTATAACACTTAAAGCGATATACTTAAGCTTGACTACGCTTTATGGCTACACCGGAATGTAAGTATTTTAGAGTTCTTCAAAGAAGATACCTAAAACACCTGCCTAAATTACCTAGAGAGTCCAAATTATTACATTAAAGTGATTTAGTATGAATGCTAATTTTTCAACTTTAGATTTTCTTTGTATAACACTTAAAACCGAATATCCCTAAGGCTCGACTATGCTTTACTTGCTACACCAAGAGTAAGTTATTTTTAGAGTTCTTCAAAGAAGTACCTCAACACCTGCCTAAATTACCTAGGATTCCAATTATACATGAAAGTGATTTAAGTATGAAATGCTAAATTTTTTCAACTTAGATTTCTTTGTTATCACTTAAAACGATACCAAGCTCAACCGACTACGCTTATGCTACAATAGAAAGTAGTATTTTAGAGTTCTTCAAGAAATACCTCAAAACCCCTCCTAAATTACTAGGATCCTAAATTATTCATGAAAGTGGATTTAGTAAGAATGCCTAATTTTTCAACTTCAAGTTTCTTTGTTATAAGAACTTAAAACGCCATATACCTAAGCTCGACTCGCTTTATTGCTACACTAAAATGTAAGTATTTAAAGTTCTTCAAAGAAGATACCTCAAACACCTGCCTAAATTACCTAGGAGTCCAAATTATTACATGAAAGTGATTTAGTATGAATGCTAATTTTTTCAACTTTAGATTTTTTTATAACACTTAAAACGATATACTTAAGTTTGACTACGCTTTATGCTACACCAGAATGTAAGTTTTTTAGAGTTCTTCAAAGAAGATACCTCAAACACCTGCCTAAATTACCTAGGAGTCCAAATTATTACATGAAAGTGATTTAGTATGAATGCTAATTTTTTCAACTTTAGATTTCTTTGTTATAACACTTAAAACGATATACCTAAGCTCGACTACGCTTTATTGCTACACCAGAATGTAAGTATTTTAGAGTTCTTCAAAGAAGATACCTCAAACACCTGCCAAATTACCTAGGAGTCCAAATTATTACATGAAAGTGATTTAGTATGAATGCTAATTTTTTCTACTTTAGATTTTGTTATAACACTTAAAAACGATATACCTAACTCGACTAACGCCTTATTGCTACAATAGAATGTAAGTATTTTAAGTTCTTCAAAGAAGATACCTCATATACGTGCCTAAATTACCTAGAGTCCATTAATACATGAAAGGGATTTAGTATGAATGCTAATTTTTTTAACTTTAGATTTCTTTGTTATAACACTTAAAGCGATATACTTAAGCTTGACTACGCTTTATTGCTACACCAGAATGTAAGAATTTTAGAGTTCTTCAAAGAAGATACCTAAAACACCTGCCTAAATTACCTAGGAGTCCAAATTATTACATGAAAGTGATTTAGTATGAATGCTAATTTTTCAACTTTAGATTTCTTTGTTATAACACTTAAAACGATATACCTACGCTCGACTACGCTTTATTGCTACACCAGAATGTAAGTATTTTAGAGTTCTTCAAAGAAGATACCTCAAACACCTGCCTAAATTTACCTAGGAGTCTAAATTATTCATGAAAGTGATTTAGTATGAATGCTAATTTTTCAACTATAGATTTCTTTGTTATAACACTTAAAACGATATACCTAAGCTCGACCTCGTTTTTTCTACACCAGAATCTAAGTTTTTCGAATTCTTAAAAAAAAATACCTCAAACACCTGCCTAAATTACCTAGGAGTCCAAATTATTACATGAAAGTGATTTAGTATGAATGCTAATTTTTTCAACTTTAGATTTCTTTGTTATAACACTTAAAACGATATACCTAAGCTTGACTACGCTTTAATGCTACACCAGAATGTAAGAATTTTTTGCGTTCTTCAAAGAAGACACCTAAAACACCTGCCAATTACCTAGGAGATCAAAAATTTTTACATGAAAAAAGTGTTTTATAGTTATACTTTTTTTTTTCTAATTTTTTTTTTTTTGTTTATAACACTTAAAACGATACCTAAGCTTGACTATGCTTTATTGCTACACCAAAAAATAAAAGTATTTTAGAGTTCTTCAAGAAGATACCTCAAACACCTGCCAAATAACCTAGACTCCAAATTATTACATGAAAGTGATTTAATATGAATGCCAATTTTTCAACTTTAGATTTCTTTGTTTACTTAAAAACGATATAACCTAAGCTGACTACGCTTAAATTGCACAATGAATGTAAGTATTTTAGAGTCTTCAAAGAAGATACCTCAAACCCCTGCCTAAAATACCTAGAAGTCCAAATTATTAATGAGTGATTTAGTTGAAATGCTAATTTTTCAAATTTGATTTCTTTGGTTATAACACTTAAAGCGATAATACTTAAGCTTGACTACGCTTTATTGCTACACCAGATGTAAGTATTTTAGAGTTTTAAAAGAAGATACCAAAATCACCTGCCTAAATTACCCTAGGAGTCACTTATTACATGAAAGTGATTTAGTATGAAATGCTAATTTTTTCAACTAAGATTCCTTTGTTATAACACTTTAAAAACGATATACCTAAGCTCGACTACGCTTTATTGCTCACCAGAATGTACGTATTTTAAGAGTTCTTAAAGAAGATACCTCAACACCTGCCTAAATTACCTAGGAGTCCAGAATTATTACATGAAAGTGATTTATAATGAATGCTAATTTTTTTTCAACTTTAGATTTCTTTGTTATCACTTTAAAACGATATAACCTAAAGCTGACTACGCTTATTGCTACAATGAATGTAAGTATTTTTAGAGTTCTTCAAAAAAGATACCTCAACACTGCCTAAATTAAATAGGAGTGTCCAAATTATAACATGAAAGTGGTTTTAGTATGAATGCTAATTTTTTCAACTATAGATTTCTTTGTTATACACTTAAAAAAACGATATACCTAGCTCGACTACGCTTTAATTGCTACACCCAGAATGTAAGTATTTTTAAGTTCTTCAAAGAAGATACCTCAACACCTGCCTAAATTACCATAGGAGTCCAAATTATTATGAAAAGTGATTTAGTATGAATGCTAATTTTTTCAACTTTAGATTTCTTTGTTATAACACTTAAAGCGATATACTTAAGCTTGACTACGCTTTATTGCTACACCAGAATGTAAGTATTTTAGAGTTCTTCAAAGAAGATACCTAAAACACCTGCCTAAATTACCTAGGATCTAAATTATTACATGAAGTGATTTAGTATGAATGCTATTTTTCAACCATAGATTTCTTTGTTATAACACTTTAAAAGTTATACCTAAGCTCGACTACCTTTATTGCTATAAAAATAAAAAAAAAAAACCCACCAGAATGTAAGTATTTTTAAGAGTTCCTCAAAGAAGATACCTCAAACACTGCCTAAATTACACCTAGGAGTTCCAAATTATTACATGAAAGTGATTTAGTATGAAATGCTAATTTTTTTAACTTTAGATTCTTTTGTTATAACACTTAAAACATATACCTAAGCTCGACTACGCTTTATTGCTACACCAGAATGTAAGTATTTTAGAATTTTTTATAGAAGATACCTCAAAAACCTGCCTAAATTAACTTGGAGTCCAATTTATTACATGAAAGTGATTTAGTATGAATGCTAATTTTTTCAACTTTAGATTTCTTTGTTATAACACTTAAAGCGATATACTTAAGCTTGGCTACGCTTTATTGCTACACCAGAATGTAAGAATTTTTGAGTTCTTCAAAGAAGATACCTAAAACACCTGCCTAAATTACCTAGGAGTCCAAATTATTACATTAAACTTTCTTTGAATGAATTCTAATTTTTTCAACTATAATTTCTTTGTTATAACCTTAAAAAATAATACCTAAGCTCGACTACGCTTTATTGCTACAAAAAAATGTAAGTATTTTAGAGTAAATATTTTACGGTTGTGCGAAGGAGATACCTCAAACACCTGCCTAAATTAGGATTCCAAATTATTACATGAAAATGATTTAGTATGAATGCTAATTTTTTCAACTTTAGATTTCTTTGTTATCACTTAAAACGAAATACCTAAGCTCGACTACGCCTTATTGCTACAATAGAATGTAAGTATTTTAGAGTTCTTCAAAGAAAATACCTAAACACCTGCCTAAATTAACTAGGAGTCCAAATTATTACATGAAAGTGATTAATATGAATGCTAATTTTTTCCATTTTATATTTCTTTGTTATACTTAAAACGATATACCTAAGCTCGACTACGCTTTATTGCTACACCAGAATGTAAGTATTTTAGAGTTCTTCAAAGAAGATACCTCAAACACCTGCCTAAATTACCTAGTAGTCCAAATTATTACATGAAAGTGATTTAGTATGAATGCTAATTTTTTCAACTTTAGATTTCTTTGTTATAACACTTAAAACGATATACCTAAGCTCGACTACGCTTTATTGCTACACCAGAATGTAAGTATTTTAGAGTTCTTCAAAGGGATCAGCAATATACCCTGTTTGAGGATCCAAATTATTATTAACAACTGCATCAAAAACGGTCAATTTCATTTTCCTGCTATAACACTAAAACGATATACCCTAAGCTCGACTACGCTTTAATTTTACAACACCGAAATGTAAGTATTTTAGAGTTCTTCAAGGAGATCCTAAACACCTGGCCTAATTACCTAGGAGTCCAAATTACTACATGAAAGTGATTTAGTATTGAATTGCTAATTTTTTCAACTTTAGATTTCTTTGTTATCACTTAAAACGATATACCTAAGCTCGACTACGCTTTATTGCTACACCAGAATGTAAGTATTTTAGAGTTCTTCAAAGAAGATACCTCAAACACCTTCCTAAATTACGCTAGGTGTCCAAATTAATTAACAATGAAAGTGATTTTATTTATAATGCTAATATTTTCAAAGCAACAGATTCTTTGTTTAATAAACACTTAAACGATATACCTAGCTCGACTAGGCCTTATTCTAACAGCATGTAAGTATTTTAAGTTCTCAAAGAAGTATACCTCAAACACCTCCTAAATTACCTAGGAGTCCCTAAATTATTACATGAAAGTATTTAGTATGAATGCTAATTTTTCTACTTTAATTTTCTTTGTTATAACACTTAAAACGATTAACCTAAGCTCGACTACGCTTTATTGCTAAAGCAGAATGTAAGTATTTTAGAATCTTTAAACAGAAGATACCTCAAAAAACCTGCTACATTACCTCCGGATTCCAAATATTACAGAAAGTGATTTAAGTAGAATGCTAATATTTTTCAACTTTAGATTTCTTTGTTATAACATTAAAACGATATACCTAAGCTTGACTAAGCTTTATTGCTACACCAGAATGTAAGAAATTTAGAGTTTTCAAAGAAGATACCTAAACACCTGCCTAAATTACCTAGATGTCCAAATTATTACATGAAATTGATTTAGTAATGATGCTATTTTTTCAAACTTTAGATTTCTTTGTTATAACAACTTAAACCGATATACCTAAGCTCGACTAAGTTTTATTGCTACAACAGAATGTAAGTATTTTAGAGTTCTTCAAAGAAGATACCTCAAACACCTGCCAAATTTACCTAGGATTCCAAATTATTACATGAAAGTGATTTAGTATGAATGCTAATTTTTTCAACTTTAGATTTCTTTGTTATAATTTAAAACGAAATACCTAAGCTCGACTCTTTTTACCGGGGCCCTTTTATTTGGGGGGGCGCCCCCCCCTTTACAATAGAATGTAAGTATTTTAGAGTTCTTCAAAGAAGATACCTCACACACCTGCCTAAATACCCTAAGGAAGTCTAATTATTACATGAAAGTGATTTAGTATGAAATCCTAATTTTTTCAACTTAAGATTTCTTTGTTATGACTTAAAACGATAAATACCTAAGCTCGACTACGCTTAATTGCTACACCAAAATGTTTAGATTTCTTCAAAGAAGATACCTTAAAACACCTGCCTAAATTACCTAGGAGTCCAAATTATTACATGAAAGTGATTTAGTATGAATGCTAATTTTTTCAACTTTAGATTTCTTTGTTATAACACTTAAAGCGATATACTTAAGTTTGACTACGCTTTATTGCTACACCAGAATGTAAGAATTTTAGAGTTCTTCATAGAAGATACCTAAAACACCTGCCTAAATTACCTAGGAGTCCAAATTATTACATGAAAAGTGATTTAGTATGATGCTATTTTTTTTCAACTTTAGATTTCTTGGTTATAACACTTAAAACGATATACCTAAGCTCGACTACGCTTTATTGCTACACCAGAATGTAAGTATTTTAGAGTTCTTCAAAGGAGATACCTCAAACACCTGCCTAAATTACCTAGGATTCCAAATTATTACATGAAAGTGATTTAGTATGAATGCTAATTTTTTCAACTTTAGATTTCTTTGTTATCACTTAAAACGATATACTCTAAGCTCGACTAGCCTTTTGCTACAATCGAATGTAAGTATTTTAGAGTTCTTCAATAGAAGATACTCAAACACCTGCTAAATTACCTAGGAGTCCAAAAAATTACAATGAAATGGATTTAGTATGAATGCTAATTTTTTCAACTTTAGATTTCTTTGTTATAACACTTAAAGCGATATACTTAAGCTTGACTACGCTTTATTGCTACACCAGAATGTAAGAATTTTAGAGTTTTTCAAAGAAGATACCTAAAACACCTGCCTAAATACCTAGGAGTCCAAATTATTACATGAAATGATTTTAAGTATGAATGCTAATTTTTCACTATAGATTTCTTTGTTATAAACTTAAAACGATATACCTAAGCTCGACTACGCCTTATTGCTAAACCAGAAATGTAAGTATTTTAGAGTTCTCAAAGAAGATACCTCAAAACACCTGCCTAAATTACGTAGGAGTCCAAATTATTAAAATGAAAGTTATTTAGTAATGAATGCTAATTTTTTCAAACTATACGATTTCTTTGTTATACACTTAAAACGATATACTAAGCTCGCTACGCTTTTTTATTGCTACAATCCAGAAAAATGTAAAGTATTTAGATTCTTAAAGAAGATACCTCAAACACCTGCCTAAATTACCTAGGAGTCCAAATTATTACATGAAAGTGATTTAGTATGAATGCTAATTTTTCAACTTTAGATTTCTTTGTTATAACACTTAAAGCGATATACTTAAGCTTGACTACGCTTTATTGCTACACCAGAATGTAAGAATTTTTGAGTTCTTCAAAGAAGATACCTAAAACACTGCCTAATACCTTAGGCCGTCCCAAATTCTTACTGAAAGTGATGTTTATGTATGAATCTAAATTTTTTCAATTAGATTTTCTTTGTTATAACACTTTAAAACGATATACCTAAAGCTCGACTATGCTTTATTGCTACACCAAGAATGTAAGTATTTTAGAGTTCTTCAAAGAAGATACCTCAAACACCTGCCTAAATTACCTAGGAGTCCAAATTATTACATGAAAGTGATTTAGTATGAATGCTAATTTTTTCAACTTTAGATTTCTTTGTTATCACTTAAAACGATATACCTAAGCTCGACTACGCCATTATTGCTACAATAGAATGTAGTATTTTTAGAGTTCTTCAAGAAGGTATTACCTCAAACCCCCAGCCTATAATTAACCTAGGAGTCCCAAAATTATTACATGAAGTGATTTAGTATGAATGCTAACTTTTCAACTTTAGATTCTTTGTTATAACACTTAAAGCGATATACTTAAGCTTGACTACGCTTATTGCTACAACCAGAATGTAAAGAAATTTTAGAGTTCTTCAAAGAAGATACCTCAAACACCTGCCTAAATTACCTAGGAGTCCAAATTATTACATGAAAGTGATTAAGTATGAATGCTAATTTTTTCAACTTTAGATTTCTTTGTTATAACACTTAAAACGATATACCTAAGGTCGACTACGCTTTATTGCTACACCAGAATGTAAGTATTTTAGAGTTCTTCAAAAAAGATACCTCAAACACCTGCCTAAATTACCTAGGAGTCCAAATTATTACATGAAAGTGATTTAGTATGAATGCTAATTTTTTCAACTTTAGATTTCTTTGTTACACTTAAAACGATATACCTAAGCTGATTATGCCTTATTGCTACATAAGAATGTAAGTATTTTAGAGTTCAAAGAAGATACTCAAAACCTGCTAATTACTAGGAGTCCAAATTATTACATGAAAGTGATTTAGTATGAATGCTAATTTTTTCAACTTTAGATTTCTTTGTTATAACACTTAAAACGATATACCTAAGCTCGACTACGCTTTATTGCTTCACCAGAATGTAAGTAATTATTTTAGAGTTCTCAAAGAAAACTCAAACACCTGCCTAAATTACTAGGAGTCCAAATTATTACATGAACGTTGATTTAGTATGAATTGCTAAATTTTTTCAACTTTAATTTCTTTGTTATAACACTTAAAGCGATATACTTAAGCTTGACTACGCTTTATGGCTACACCGGAATGTAAGTATTTTAGAGTTCTTCAAAGAAGATACCTCAAACACCTGCCTTAATTACCTAGGAGTCCAAATTATTACATGAAAGTGATTTAGTTGTGAATGCTAATTTTTTTCAAATTTAGATTCTTTGTTATAACACTTAAAAACGATAATACCTAAGCTCGACTACGCTTTATTGCTACACAGAATGTAAGTATTTTAGAGTTCTTTGCAAAAGAAATACCTCAAACACCTGCCTTAAATTACCTAGGAGTCCAAATTATTACATGAAAGTGATTAGTATGAATGCTAAAATTTTTTTTTAACTTTAGATTTTTTTGTTTTCAACACTTAAAACGATATACTAAGCTCGGACTACGCTTTATTGCTACATCAATGAAATGTAAGTATTTTAGAATTTTTTAAAGAGATACTAAAAACCTGCCTAAATTACTTAGGAGTCCAAATTATTTACATGAAAGTGTTTTAGTATGAATGCTAATTTTTTCAACTTAGATTTTTTGTTATAACACTTCAAGCGATATACTTAAGTCTTGACTAACGCTTTAATTGCTACACCAGAATTAAGAATTTTTGAGTTCTTCAAAGAAGATCCCTAAAACACCTGCCTAAATTAACCTAGGAGTCCCAAATTATTACTGAAAGTGATTTAGTTGATCTAATTTTTTTCAAACTTTAGATTTTCTTTGTTATAACCACTTAAAACGATATCCTAAGCTCGACTACGCTTTATTGATACACCAGAATTTAAGTATTTTAGAGTTCTTCAAAGGAGATTCCTCAAACCCTGCCTAAATTACCTAGGATTCAATTATTAACATGAAAGTGAATTTAGTATGATGTTATTTTTTCAAAACTTTAGAATTTCTTGTTATACTTAAAACGATATACCTAAAGCTCGACTACGCCTTATTGCTACAATAGAATGTAAGTATTTTAGAGTCTTCAAAGAAGATACCTACAACACCTGCCAAAATTACCTCTAGGAGTCCAAATAATTACATGAAAGTGATTTAGTATGAATGCTAATTTTTTCAAACTTAAGATTTCTTGTTATACAGACTTAAAAAACGATATACCTAAGCTCGATAACGCTTTATTTGCTACACCAGATGTAAGTATTTTAGAGTTTTAAAAAGAAGATACCTCAAACACCTGCCTAAATTATCCTAGGAGTCCAATTATTACATGAAAGTTGCTTCGTAGAATGCTAATTTTTTCAGCTTTAGATTTCTTTGTTATACACTTAAAACGATATACCTTAAAGCTTGACGTACGCTTTATTGCTACACAGATGTAGTATTTTAGAGTTCTTCAAAGAAGATACCTAAAACACTGCCTAAATTACCAGGAGTCTACATTATCATGAAAGTGATTAGTATGATGCTAATTTTTCAAACTATGATTTTTTGTTAACACTAAAACGATATACCTAGCTCGACTACGCTTTATTGCTACACCAGAATGTAATATTTTAGAGTTCTTCAAAGAAGATACCTCAAAACACCTGCCTAAATTACCTAGGAGTCCAAATTATTACATGAAAGTGATTTAGTATGAATGCAATTTTTTCAACTTTAGGATTTCTTTGTTATAAACTTAAAACGTATACTAAGCTCGACTACGCTTTTTTTCTACACAAGAATCTAAGTATTTTAGATTTTTTTTAAAAGATAACCTCAAAAACCCCCCAAAAATTAACTTGGATCCAGATTTAATTCACAATAAAAGTGGGGGGATTAGTAAAAAATGGGAAAAAAAAACAAAAAATTGCCCCTAAATTTTTTTCAACTTAGATTCTTTGTTTATACACTTAAAGCGATATTACTAAGCTTGACTCTACGCTTTATTGCTACACCAGAATGTAAGAATTTTTGAGTTTCTTCAAAGAAGATACCTTAAACACCTTCCTAAATTACCTAGGAGTCAAATTATTACATGAAAGTGATTTAGTATGAATGCTAATTTTTTCAACTTTAGATTTCTTTGTTATAACACTTAAAACGATATACCTAAGCTCGACTACGCTTTATTGCTACAACATACACCAGAATGTAAGTTTTTAGAGTTCTTCAAAGAGATACCTCAAAAACCACTGCCTAAATTACCTAGGATTTCCAAATTATTACATGAAAGTGATTTAGTATGAGAGCTTAATTTTTCAAACTTTAGATTTCTTTGTTATCACTTAAAACGATATACTAAGCTCGACTACACCTTATTGCTACAATAGAATGTAAGTTTTTAGTTCTTCAAAGAAGATACCTCAACAGCTGCCAAAATTACCTAGGAGTCTAAATTATTACATGAAAGTGATTTAGTCATGAATGCTAATTTTTTCAACTTTAGATTTCTTTGTTATAACACTTAAAACGATATACCTAAGCTAAACTACGCTTTATTGCTACACCAGAATGTAAGTATTTTAGAGTTCTTCAAAGAAGATACCTCAAACACCTGCCTAAATTACCTAGGAGTCCAAATTATTACATGAAAGTGATTTAGTATGAATGCTAATTTTTTCAACTTTGATTTCTTTGTTATAAACTTAAACGATATACTTAAGCTGACTACGCTTATTGCATACACCAGAAGTAAGAATTTTAAGTTCTTCAAAAGAAGATACCTAAACACCTCCTAAATTACATAGGAGTCCAAATTATTACAGAAAGTGATTTAGTATGAATGCTATTTTTCAACTATAGATTTCTTTGTGTTAATAACACTTAAAACGATATACCTAAGCTCGAACTACGCATTATTGCTACACCAGAATGTAGTTATTTTATTAGAGTTCTTCAAAGAGATACCTCAAACACCTGCCTAAAATTACCTAGGAGTCCAAATTATTAACATGGAAGTGATTTAGTAAGAATGCTAAATTTTTTTTCAAACCTTTAGATTTCTTTGTTATAACACTTAAACGATATACCTAATCTCGCCTACGCCATATTGCTAAAACACCAGAATGTAAGTATTTAGAGTTCTTCAAAAAGATACCTCAAACCTGCCTAAATTACTAGGAGTCCAAAATTACATGAAAGTGATTTAGTATGAATGCTAATTTTTCAACTATAGATTTCTTTGTTATAACACTTAAAACGATATACCTAAGCTCGACTACGCTTTATTGCTACACCAGAATGTAAGTATTTTAGAGTTCTTCAAAGAAGATACCTCAAACACCTGCCTAAATTACCTAGGAGTCCAAATTATTACATGAAAGTGATTTAGTATGAATGCTAATTTTTTTAACTTTAGATTTCTTTGTTATAACACTTAAAACGATATACCTAAGCTCGACTACGCTTTATTGCTACACCAGAATGTAAGTATTTTAGAATTCTTTAAAGAAGATACCTCAAACCAATACCTAAATTACCTAGGAGTCCAAATTATTACATGAAAGTGATTTAGTATGAATGCTAATTTTTTCAACTTTAGATTTCTTTGTTATAACACTTAAAGCGATATACTTAAGCTTGACTACGCTTTATTGCTACACCAGAATGTAAGAATTTTTGAGTTCTTCAAAGAAGATACCTAAAACACCTGCCTAAATTACCTAGGAGTCCAAATTATTACATGAAAGTGATTTAGTATGAATGCTAATTTTTTCAACTTTAGATTTCTTTGTTATAACACTTAAAACGATATACCTAAGCTCGACTACGCTTTATTGCTACACCAGAATGTAAGTATTTAGAGTTCTTCAAAGAAGATACCTCAAACAACTGCCTAAATACCTAGGAGTCCAAATTATTACATGAAAGTGATTTAGTATGAATGCTAATTTTTTCAACTTTAGATTTCTTTGTTATAACACTTAAAACGATATACCTAAGCTCGACTACGCCTTATTGCTACAATAGAATGTAAGTATTTTAGAGTTCTTCAAAGAAGATACCTCAAACACCTGCCTAAATTACCTAGGAGTCCAAATTATTACATGAAAGTGATTTAGTATGAATGCTAATTTTTTCAACTTTAGATTCTTTGTTTAACCCTTAAAACGAATATACCCAGCCCCTCTCCGCTTTTTTTCTAAAAACCAAAATGTAAGTATTTTAGAGTTCTTTCAAAAGAAGATACCTCAAACACCTGCCTAAATTACCTAGGAGTCCAAATTATTACATGAAAGTGATTTAGTATGAATGCTAATTTTTTCAACTTTAGATTTCTTTGTTATAACACTTAAAGCGATATACTTAAGCTCATACGCTTTATGGTACACCTGATTGTAAGAATTTAAGAAGTTCTTCAAGAGATACTAAAACCTGCCGTAAATAACCTAGGCGTAAATTATTCCATGAAAGTGATTTAGTATGAAGGCTAATTTTTCAACTATAGATTTCTTTGTTATAAACTTAAAGATACCTACGCTCGACTACGCTTTATTTGCTACACCTAGAATGTAAGGAATTTTTGATTTTTCAAAAGAAGAATACCTAAAACACTGCCTAAATTACCTAGGAGTCCAAATTATTAGATGAAAGTGGATTTAGTATGAAATCTAATTTTTCAACTTTAGATTTCTTTGTTATAACACTAAAACGATATACCTAAGCTCACCTACGCTTTATTGCTACACCCGACGAAATGTAGTATTTTAGAGTTCTTCAAGGAGATACCAAAACACCGCCTAAATTACCTAGGAATTCAAATTATTACATGAAAGTGAATTTATATGAATGCTAATTTTCAACTTTAGATTTTTTGTTATCACCTAAACGTTACCCTATAGCTCGACTACGCTTATTTGCTACCAATAGAATGGTACGTATTTAGAGTTCTTCAAAGAAGATCTTCAAAAAGCTGCCTAAATTAAACCTAGGAGTCTATTATTACATGAGAAGTGATTTAGAAGAATGCTAATTTTTCAACTTAGAATTTCTTAAGTTATAATCACTTAAACGACATAACCTAAGCTGGACAACGCCTTTGCTAAACCAGAAAGTAAGTATTTTAGAGTTTCTTCAAAGAAGATACCTCAAACACCCTTTCCTAAATTACCTAGGAGTCCTATTTATTACAATGAAAGTTATTTAGTAATGAATGCTAATTTTTCAACTTTAGATTTCTTTGTTATATAGACTTAAAACGATATACCTAAAGCTTGACTACGCTTTATTGCTACACCCGAATGTAAGTATTTTAGAAGTTCTTACAAAGAAGATACCTCAAGACATCCTGCCTTAATTACCTGGAGTCCAAATTGATTACATGCAAGTATTTAGTATGAATGCTAATTTTTTTAAACTTTAGATTTCTTTGTTATACACTTAAAACGATATACCTAAGCTCGACTAACGGCTTTATTGCTACACGCAGAATCGTAAGTATTTAGAATTTTTAAAGAGATAGCCTCAAACCTGCTAATTACTAGGAGTCCAAATTATTTCAAGTAAAAGGATTTTGATTGAAAGTGAATTTTTTTCAAACTTTACTTTTCTATTTTTTTTTTTTTTTTTTTTTTTTGTTATTATACTTAAAACGATATACTTAAGCTTGACTACGCTTTAATTGCTACACCAGAATGTAAGAATTTTAGAGTTCTTCAAAGAAGATACCTCAAACACCTGCCTAAATTACCTAGGAGTCCAAATTATTACATGAAAGTGATTTAGTATGAATGCTAATTTTTTCAACTTTAGATTTCTTTGTTATAACACTTAAACGATATACCCTAAGCTCGACTACGCTTTATTGCTAACCAGAATGTAAGTATTTTAGAGTTCTTCAAAGAAGATACATCAAACACCTGCCTAAATTACCTAGGAGTCCAAATTATTACATGAAAGTGATTTAGTATGAATGCTAATTTTTTCAACTTTAGATTTCTTTGTTATCACTTAAAACGATATACCTAAGCTCGACTACGCCTTATTGCTACAATAGAATGTAAGTATTTTAGAGTTCTTCAAAGAAGATACCTCAAACACCTGCCTAAATTACCTAGGAGTCCAAATTATTACATAAAGTGATTTAGTATGAATGCTAATTTTTTCAACTTTAGATTTCTTTGTTATAACACTTAAAACGATATACCTAAGCTTGACTACGCTTTATTGCTACACCAGAATGTAAGAATTTTAGAGTTCTTCAAAGAAGATACCTCAAACACCTGCCTAAATTACCTAGGAGTCCAAATTATTACATGAAAGTGATTTAGTATGAATGCTAATTTTTTCAACTTTAGATTTCTTGTGTTATAGACACTTAAAACGCCCTATACCTAAGCTCGATACGCTTTAAAATTGCTACACCAGAATGTAAGTTATTTTAGAGTTTTTCAAAGAGATCTAAAGTTGAAAAAAATAGCATTCATACTAAATCACTTTCATGTAATATTTGAACACCTATTTAATTTAGGCATTTGTTTGAAGTATTTCTTTGAAAAAACCTAAAAAATACTTTACATTCTGGTGGTAGCAATAAACGTATTCGAGCTTACGGGATTCGTTTTTGAGTTTTATTCCAAACAAAAATTTTTATTTTTTTTTTTTAAAAAAAAAAAAATTAAGCTTCATACTTAATCACTTTCATGTAATAATTTGGACTCCTAGTAATTTAAGGCAGGTGTTTGAGGTATCTTCTTTGAAGAACTCTAAAATACTTACATTCTGGTGTCAGCAATAAAGCGTAGTCAAGCTTAATAATATTCGTTTAAGTTGTTATAACAAAGAAATCTACAAAGTTGAAAAAAATTAGCATTCATACCTAATCACTTTCATGTTAATTTGGACTCCTAGTAATTTTAGGCAAGGTGTTTGAGGTATCTTCTTGGCAGAATCTAAAATACTTACATTCTATGTAGCAATGTAGTAATAAGGCGTAGTCGAGCTTAGGATATCGTTTTAAGTGATAACAAAGAAATTATAAAGTTGAAAAAATTAGCTATTCATACTAAATCCACTTTCAATGTAAATTTGGAATCCTGTAATTAGGCGGTGTTTTGAGTTATCTTCTTGAAGACCTCTAAAATACTTACATTCTGGGGTAGCAATAAGCGTAGTCGAGCTTAGGTTATATCGTTTTAAGTGTTTATAACAAAGAAAATCTAAAAGTTGAAAAAGTTTAGCATCATACTAATCACTTTCATTAATAATTTGGACTCCTAGGTAATTTAGGAAAGGTTTTTAAGGTATCTTCTTTGAAGACTCAAAAATTCTTACATTCTGGTGTAGCAATAAAGCGTGTCCAGCTTAGTATATCGCTTTAAAGTGTATAACACGAATCTTAAAAGTGAAAAAAATTAGCAATTCATTACTAAATCACTTTCAAGTAATAATTTTGGACTCCTAGGTAATTTAGGCCAGTGTTTGAATTAAATTAATTTAAAAAATTCTAAAAATACTTACTTTCTGGTGTAGCAATAAAGCGTAGTCGAGCTTAGGTATCGTTTTAGTGTTATAACAAAGAATCTAAAAGTTAAAAAAAATTAGCATTCCATACAAAATCACTTCATGTAATAATTGGACTCCTAGGTAATTTAAGGCAGGTTTTGAGGTATTTCTTTGAAGAACTCTAAAATACTTACATTTCGGTGTAGCAATAAAGCGTATCGAGCTAGGTATTATCGTTTTAAGTCTTATAACAAAGAAATTAAAGTTGAAAAAATTAGTCATTCATAAACTAAACTCACTTTCATGTAATAATTTGGAACCCTAGGTAATTTAGGCAGGTGTGTATCTATTTTGAAGAACTCTAAAATACTTATCATTCTGGTTTAGCAATAAGGCGTAGTCGAGCTTAGGGTTGTCGTTTTAAGTGTTATAACACAAGGAAATCTAAAGTTGAAAAATTAGCATTCATACTAATCACTTTCATGTAATAATTTAGACTCCTAGGTAATTTAGCGCTGTTTGAGGGTATCTTCTTTAAGGAACTCTAAAATACTTACATTCTATTGTAGCAATAAAGCTAGTCGAGCTTAGGTATATCGTTTTAGGTGTTATAACAAAGATCTAAAGTTGAAAAAATTAGCAATTCATACTAAATCACTTTCATGTAATAATTTGGAATCCTAGGTAATTTAGGCAGGTGTTTGAGGTATCTCCTTTGAAGAAACTCTAAAATAACTTACCATTCTGGTGTAGCATAAAGGTAGTCGAGCTTAGGTTATTCGTTTTAACCGTGTTATATACAAAGAAATAAAAGTTGAATAAATTAGCATTCATAACTAAATCATTTCATGTAATAATATTTGGACTCCTAGTAATTTAGGCAGGGTGTTTTAGGTATCTTCTTTAAGAACTCTAAAAATACTTACATTCTGGTGTAGCATAAAGCGTAGTCGAGCTTAATATATCTCTTTAAGTGTTATAACAAAGATCTATAGTTGAAAAATTAGCATTCATACTAAATCACTTTCAGGTAATAATTTAGACTCCTAGGTATTTTGGCAGGTGTTTTAGGTATCTTTCTTGAAGAATCTAAATTCTTACATTCTGGGTAGGCAATCAAGCGTAGTCCAAGCTTACGTTATCGCTTAAGTGTTATAACAAGAAATCTAAAGTTGAAAAAATTAGCATTCATACTAAATCACTTTCATGTAATAATTTGGACTCCTAGGTAATTTAGGCAGGTGTTTGAGGTTACTTCTTTTGAAGAATTCTAAAATACTTACATTCTGGTGAGCAATAAAAGCGTAGTCGCGCTTAGGTATATCGTTTAAGTGTTATAAAAGAAATCTATAGTTGAAAAAATAGCATTCATACTAAATCACTTTTATGTAATAATTTGGCTCCAAGGTAATTTAGGCAGTGTTTGAGGTATCTTCTTTGAAGAACTCCTAAATACTTACATTCTGGTGTGTAGCAATAAAGGGTAGTCGAGCTTAGGTATATCGTTTTAAAGTGATAACAAAGAAATCTAAAGTGAAAAATTAATTCATACTAAATCACATTTCATGTATAATTTGTGAATCCTAAGGTAATCTTAGGCAGTGTTGAGGTTATCTTCTTGAAGAATTCTAAAATACTTACATTCTGGTGTAGCAATAAAGCATAGTCGAGCTTAGGTATATCGTTTTAAGTGTTATAACAAAGAAATCTAAAGTTGAAAAAATTAGCATTCATACTAAATCACTTTCATGTAATAATTTGGACTTCCAGGTAAATTTAGGCAGGTGTTTTTGGTATCTTCTTTGAAGAACTCAAAAATTCTTAATTCTGGTGTAGCAATAAAGCGTAGTCAAGCCTAGGTATATCGTTTTAAGTGTTATAACAAGAAATCTAAAGTTGAAAAAATTAGCCTTTATTACTAAATCAGTTTCAAGTAATAATTTGGACTCCTAGGTAATTTAGGTCAGGTTTTTGAGGTACTTCTTTAAAGAATTCTAAAATACTTACATTCTGGTGTAGCAAATAAAGCGTAGTCGAGCTTAGGTAAATTTTTTTAAGTGTAATAAAAAAAGAAATCTAAAGTTTAAAAAAATTAGCATTCATACTAAATCACTTTCATGTAAAAATTTGGACTCCTAGGTAATTAAGGCAGGTGTTTGAGGTAATCTTCTTGAAGAACTTTAAACCAATACTTTACATTCTGGGGTAGCAATAAAGCGTAGTCGAGCTAGGTATATCGTTTTAAGTGTTAAACAAAGAAATCTATAGTTGAAAAAATTAGCATTGCATACTAAAATCACTTTCATGGTAATAGTTTAAGACTCCTAGGTAATTGGCAGGTGTTTGAGGTTCTTTTTTGAAGAACTCTAAAATACTACATTCTGGTTTTAGCAATAAAGCGTAGTCGTCGAGTTAAGGTATATCGTTTTAAGTGTTATAACAAAAATCTAAAGTTGAAAAAATTAGCATTCATACTAAATCCTTTCATGTAATAATTTGGACTCCTAGGAATTAGGCAGGTGTTTGAAGGTATCTTCTTTGAAGACTCTAAATACTTACAGTTCTGGTGTAGCACATAAAGCGTAGTCCGAGCTAGGTATTCGTTTTAAGTGTTATAACAAGAAATCTATAGTTGAAAAAATTAGCATTCATACTAAATCCTTTTCATGTAAGAATTTGGACTCCTAGTAATTTAGGCAGGTGTTTTAGGTATCTTCTTTGAAGAACTCTAAAAATACTTACATTCTGGTGAGCAATAAAAGCGTAGTCTAGCTTAAGTGATATATCGCTTTAAGTGTTATAACAAAGAAATCTAAAGTTGAAAAAATTAAAACATTCATATAAATCACTTTCATGTAATAATTTGGATCCTAGGTAATTTAGCAGGTGTTTGAGGGTATCTTCTTTTGAGAACTCAAAAACTTACATTCTGGTGTAGCATAAAGCGTAGTCGAGCTTAGGTATATCGTTTTAAGTCCTATAACAAAGAAATCTAAGTTGAAAAATTAGCATTCCTACTAAATCACTTTCTTTCATGTAATAATTTGACTCCTAGGTAATTTAGGCAGCTGTTTGAGGTATCTTCTTGAAGAACTCTAAAATACTTACCAATTCTATTGTAGCAATAAGGCGTAGTCGAGCTTAGGTATATCGTTTTAAGTGGTATAAATAACAAGAAAATCTAAAGTTGAAAAATAAGCATTCATACATCACTTACATGTAATAATTTGGAATCCTAGGTAATTTAGGCAGGTGTTTGAGGTATCTCCTTTGAGGACTCAAAAATACTTACATTCTTGTGTAGCAATAAGCGTAGTCGAGCTTAGGAATATCGTTTAAGTGGTATAACAAAGAAATCTAAAGTTGAAAAATTAGGCATTCAAACTAAATCACTTTCATGTAATAAATTTGGACTCCTAGGTAATTTAGGCAGGTGTGTTTTAGTATTTCTTTGAAGAACTCAAAATTCTTAACATTCTGGTGTAGGCAATAAAGCGTAGTCAGCTTAACGTATATCGCCTTTAAGTGTTAGAACAAAGAAATCTAAAGTTGAAAAAATTAGCATTCATACTAAATCACTTTCATGTAATAATTTGGACTCCTAGGTAATTAAGGCAGGTTTTGGAGGTATCTTCTATAAAAGAACTCTAAATACTTACATTCTGGTGTAGCAAATAAAGGCGTAGTCGAGCTTGGTATAATCGTTTTAAGTGTTATAACCAAGAAATCTAAAGTTAAAAAAATTGCATTCATACTAAATCACTTTCAGTAATAATTTGACTCCTAGGTAATTAAAGGCAGGTGTTTGAGGTTCTTCTTTGAAGAACTCTAAAATACTTACATTCTGGGTGTAGCAATAAAGCGTAGTCGAGTATAGAACTTTTAAAGTGTTATAACAAAGAAATCTATATTTTGGAAAAACATTAGCATTCAATACTAATCACTTCAATGTAAATAATTTAGAACCCTGGGAGGTATAGAACAGGTGTGGTTTTGAGGTATGAACTCCTTTCAATAGGAATAGAAATACTTATCTGAGCCATAAAGCGTAGTCAGGCTTAAGTATATCGCTTTAAGTGTTATAACAAAGAAATCTAAAGTTGAAAACATTAGCATATCCATACTAAATCACTTTCATGTAAAATTTGACTCCTAGGTAATTTGGCAGGTGTGTGAGGTATCTTCTTTGAAGAACTCTAAAATACTTACATTCTGGTGTACAATAAAGGAGTCGAGCTTAGGTATATCGTTTTAAAGTCTTATAACAAAGAAATCTTAAGTTAAAAAACTTAAGCATTCATAACTAACAAAAAAACAAAAAAATCACTTTCAATGTAATAATTTTGACTCCTAGGTAATTTAAGCAGCTGTTTGAGGTATCTTCCTTTGAAGAACTCTAAATACTTACATTTCTATTGTAGCAATAAGGCGTAGTCGAGCTTAGGTATACGTTCTAAGAATAACAAAGAAATCTAAAGTTGAAAAAATTAGCATTCATACTAAATCACTTTCATGTAATAATTTGGACTCCTAGGTAATTTAGGCAGGTGGTTTTGAGGTAATCTGCCTTTGAAGAACTCTTAAAATACTTAACATTCTGGGAGCAATAAAGGCCGTAGTCGAGCTTAGCGAATATCGTTTTAAGTGTTATACCAAAGGAAATCTAAAGTTGAAAAAATTAGCATTCATACTAAATCACTTTCATGTAATAAATTGGACTCTTAGGAAAGCAGGTGTTTTAGGTATCTTCTTTGAAGAACTCAAAATACTTACATCTTGGTGTAGCAATAAAGCGTAGTCAAGCTAACTTATATCCTTTTAAGTGTTATAACAAAGAATCTAAAGTTGAAAAAATTAGCAATTCATATAAATCAACTTTCCCATGTAATAAATTTAAAAAACCCTCCAAGTTAATTAGGCAGGTTTTTGAGGTATCTTTTTTGAAGAACTCTAAAATACTTACATTCTGGTGTAGCAATAAAGCGTAGTCGAGCTTAGGTATATCGTTTTAAGTGTTATAACAAAGAAATCTAAAGTTAAAAAAATTAGCATTCATACTAAATCACTTTCATGTAATAATTTGGACTCCTAGGTAATTTAGGCAGGTGTTTGAGGTATCTTCTTTGAAGAACCTAAAATACTTACATTCTGGTGTAGCGAGATAAAAGCGTAGTCGAGCTTAGGTATATCGTTTTAAGTGTTTATAACAAAGAAATCTATAGTTTGAAAAAATTAGCATTCATACTAAATCATTTCCATGTAATAATTTGGACTCCTAGGTAATTTAGGCAGGTGTTTGAGGTATCTTCTTTGAAGAACTCTAAAATACTTACATTCTGGTGTAGCAATAAAGCGTAGTCAAGCTTAAGTATATCGCTTTAAGTGTTATAACAAAGAAATCTAAAGTTGAAAAAATTAGCATTCATACTAAATCACTTTCATGTAATAATTTGGACTCCTAGGTAATTTAGGCAGGTGTTTGAGGTATCTTCTTTGAAGAACTCAAAATACTTACATTCTGGTGTAAAATAAAGCGTTTGTCGAGCTTTGTGTATATTGTTTTTAAGTTTTAAAACAAAAAATCTTATGTTGAAAAAATTAGCATTCAACTAAATCACTTTCAATGTAATATTTTTGGACTCCTAGGTAATTTAGGACCAGGTGTTTGCAGGTATCTTCTTTGGAAGAACTCTAAATACTTCCATTTCTATTGTAGCCAATAGGCGTAGTCGAGCTTAGGTATATCGTTTTAACTAATAAAACGAATCTATACCTGAGCTCGACTACGCTTTGAATTGCAATCACTAGAATTTAAATACATTTGGACCTCTAGGTAATTTAGGCAGGTTGTTTGAGGTATCTTCTTTGAAGACTATAAATACTTACATTCTGGTGTAGCAATAAAGCGTAGTCGAGCTTAGGTATATCGTTTTAAGTGTTATAACAAAGAAATCTAAAGTTGAAAAAATTAGCATTCATACTAAATCACTTTCATGTAAAATTTGGACTCCTAGGTAATTTAGGCAGGTGTTTTAGTAATCTTCTTTGAAGAACTCTAAAATTTATTACATTCGGTGTAGCAATAAGGTAGCCAAGCTTAGTATATCGGCTTAGTGGTTTTATAACAAATTAATCAAAATTGAAAAGATTAGGTTTAATGCTGAATAACTTCATCAAATATCCACTCCAAAAAAAAAAAAAAAAAAAAGCAAAATAAAAAAAAAAAAAAAAAAAAAAAAAAAAAAAAAACCAAAAAAAAAAAAAAAAAAAAAAAAAAAAAAAAAAAACAAAAAAAAAAAAAAAAAAAAAAAAAAAAAAAAAAAAAGAAAAAAAAAAAAAAAATAGGTAAAAAAAATAATTTTTTAGGTATCTCTTTGAAGAACTCTAAAATACTTCATTCTATTGTAGCAATAAGGCGTAGTCGAGCTTAGATATCGTTTTAAGTGTTATAACAAAGAAATCTAAAGTTGAAAAAATTAGCATTCATACTAAATCACTTTCATGTAATATTTTGGAATCCTAGGTAATTTTGGCAGGTGTTTGAGGTATCTTCTTTGAAGAACTCTAAAATACTTACATTCTGGTGTAGCAACAAAGGGTAGTCGAGCTTGGTTATATCGTTTTAAGTGTTATAACAAAGAAATCTAAAGTTGAAAAAATTAGCATTCATACTAAATCACTTTCATGTAATAATTTGGACTCCTAGGTAATTTAGGCAGTGTTTTAGGTGTCTTCTTTGAAAGAACTCCAAAATTCTTTACATTCTGGTGTAGAAACATAAAGGTAGTCCAAGCTTAAGTATATCGCTTTAAGTGTTAATAAACAAGAAATCTAAAGTTGAAAAAAATTAGCATTCATACTAAATCACTTTCATGTAATAATTGGACTCCTAGGTAATTTAGGAAGGTGATTAGGTATCTTCTTTAAAGAATTCTAAAATACTTACATTTCATTCTGGTGTAATAAAGCGTAGTCGAGCTTAGTATATCGTTTTAGGTGTTATAACAAAGATAATCTAAAGTTGAAAAAATTAGCATCATACTAAATCACTTTCATGTTAATAATTTTAGACTCCTAGTAATAGGCAGTGTTTGAGGTTCTTCTTTGAAGAACTCTAAAATACTTAAATTCTGGTTTAGCAAAAGCGTAGTCGACTTAGGTATATCGTTATAAGTGTTATAAAAAAGAAATCTAAAGTTGAAAAAATTAGATTCATACATACTTTTCATGTAATATTTTTTTGGATCTAGGTATTTGGCAGGGTGTTTGAGGGATTCTTCTTTAAAGAACTTAAAATCTTACATCTGGTGTAGCATAAAGGTAGTCGACTTAGGTTACTATCGTTTTTAAGTGTTTACAAAGAAATCTAAAGCTAAAAAAATTAGCATTCATACTAAATCCTTTCATGTAATAATTTTGGACTCCTAGGTAATTTAGGCAGGTGTTTTAAGTATCTTCTTTGAAGAACTTAAAAATACTTACATCTTGGTGTAGCAATAAAGCGTAGTCGGCTTAGGTTAATCGTTTAAGTGTTATAAAAGAAATTAAGTTGAAATTACAAGCATTCATACTAATTCACTTTCATGTAATAATTTGACTCTAGGTAATTTAGGAAGGTGTTTGTGTTTTCTTTGAAGGAATCTAATAATTACATTCTGGTGTGAGCATAAAGGCGTAGTCGAGCTTAGGTTATATCTCGTTTTAATGTATAAAAAGAAATTTAATGTGAAAAAATTAGGCATCATCTATAATTTCACTTTCATGTTAATATTTTGGACTCCTAGGGTAATTTAGTGCGGTGTTTTGAGGTATGCCTTTGAAAATCTAAAATACTTAATTTCTGGTGTGCAATAACATGGTAGTCGAGCTTGAGGTTATACTTCGTTTTAAGTGTTTTACTACAAAGAAATTAAAGTTGAAAAAATTAGCATTTATACTAAATTACTTTCATGATATAAACTTTGTGAATCTCCTAGGTAATTCTAGGCAGGTTGTTTGGGGATCTTCTTAAAATGAACTCTAAAATATTACATTCTCGTGTGCAATTATAAGCGTAGGTCGAGCTTAGGGTATATTATTTCTAAGTGTTATACAAAGAAATCTAAAGTTGAAAAATTAGTCATTCATTCTAAATCAATTTCATGTAATATTGGACTTCTAGGTAATTAGGCAGGTGTTTGAGGTAATCTTCTTTGAGAACTCTAAAATACTTTACATTCTGGTGTACAATAAGTCATAGTCGAGATTAGGTTATATTCTCGTTTTTAAGTGTTTATCAAAGAATCTAAGTTGAAAAAATTAGATTCTATCTATACTTTATGTATATATTGGGACTCCTAGGATAATTTACGGCAGGTGGTTTGGAGGTATTTCTTTGAAGAATCTAAATATTTTACATTCTGGGTAGGCAATAATAGGTATTCGAACCTTATGGTATATGTTTTTTAAAGTGTTATACAGAGAAATCTAAGGTTGAAAAAATTAGCATTCAAACTAATAGCAGGTGTTTGAGGTATTGGAACTCCTAGGTAATTTTAAGGCAGGTGTTTTGAGGTATCTTTTTTGAAGAGACTTTAAAATACTTACATTCTGGTGTAGGCATAAGTGTAGTCGAAGCTTAGGTTAATCGTTTAAGTGTTATTAAAAGATTAAGTTGAAAAAATTAGCATTCATATAAATCACTTTTCATGTAATATTTGGACTCCTAGGTAATTTAAGGCAGGTGTTTTGATGTTATCTTCTTTTTAAGACTTAAAATAATTACTCTGGTGTAGCAATAAAGGCTGTAGTCGAGCTTGGTTATTCGTTTTTTTAATGTTTCTACAAGAATCTAAAGTTGAAAAATTAGCATTCATTCTAATACTTTCATATGTAAATAATTTGGACTTCCTAGGTAAATTTTAGGCAGGTGGTTTGAGGGATCCTTTCTTTAAAGAACTCTAAATACTTACAATCAAAAAAGTCCATTTGGGGTTGGGGGGGGGGGGGTTGAAGTCTGTTAAAAAAAAAAAAGCTAAAAATAAATATTTACACGCAGTAGTTAACATTCGTTTAAGTGTTATTAACAAACGAATCTAAGTATGAAAAATTAGCATTCATACTAAAATAACTTCATGTAATATTTTGGCTCCCTACGTAATTTAGAGCAATTGTTTGAGGGATCCTTCTTTAAAGAACTCTAAAATACTTACATTCTGGTGTACTGCATAAAGCGTAGTTCGAGCTTGGGTATATATCGCTTAAAGTGTTTAAAATAGAAATTCTGAAGTTGAAATAAAATTAGTCATTTATACTCACTAAATCACTTTTCATTAATATTTGGTTACTCTAGGTAATTTAGGCAGGTGTTTTGATGTGTTTCTTTGAAGAAACTCTAAATAATTTATCATTCTGGTGTATGCAATAAAGCGTAGTCAACTTAGGTATTATCGTTTTTAAAATGTTATACAAAGATAATTAAGTTGATAAAATTAGCATTCATACTATCAGTTTCAGTGTATATAATTTGGACTCCTAGTGTAATTATGGCAGGTGTTTTGAAGTTATCTTCTTTGAAGAATCCTAAAATACTTTACATCTTGGTGTAGCAATAAAGCGTAGTCGAAGCTTAGGTATATCGTTTTATAGTGTATAACAAAGAAGATCAAAAGCTGAAAAAAATAGCATTTCATACTAATCACTTCATGTAATAATTTGGACTCCTAGGTAATTTAGGCAGGTGTTTGAGGTTATCTTCTTTGAACACTAAAATACTTACTTTCTGGTGTAGCAGTAAAGCGGTAGTCGAGCTTAGGTATATAGTTTTAAGTGTTCTAAAAGAAATCAAAAGTTGAAAAATTTAGCATTCATCTAAATCACTTTCATGTAATAATTGGACTCCTATGTAATTTAAGCAGGTGTTTTTTTGAGGTTTCTTTTTGAAGAACTCTAAAAATAAATTCATTCTGGCTGTACTGAAGTAAAGCGTAGTACGAGCTTAGGTAATATCGTTTTAAGTGTTATATCCAAAGAAATTTTAAAAAGTTGAAGAAAAATTAGCATTCCACTATACTAATCATTTCATGTAATAATCATCTGAATACATACTAGCGTAATTTAGGCATGGGTGTTTGAGGTATTCTTTTTGAAGACTTTAAAATACCATTAACATTCTGTTGTAGAATAAGCGGTATTTGGAGCTTAGGTTATTCGTTTTAAAGTGTTATTAACAATAGAATTCAAGTTGAAAAATTTAGCATTCATCTAAATCATACTTTTCATGGTAATCAATTTTGGAACTCCTAGTACATTTAGGATCAGGTGTTTGAGGTTAATTTTTTTTGAAGAACTCTATAAATACTTACATTCTGGTGTAGCAATAAAAGCGTAGTCGAACTTAGGTATATCGTTTTTAAGTGTTATAAACAAGAAATCTAAAGTTGAAAAAATTAGGGCATTCATACTAAATAACCTTCATTAATAATTTGACCTCCTAGGTAATTTAGGCAATTGTTTTAGGGATCTTCTTCAAAGAACTCTAAAATACTTACATATTCGTGTAGCAATAAAGCGTAGTCGAGCTTGGGTATATCGTTTTATAGTGTTATAAAAAAGAAATCTAAGGTTGAAAAAATTGCATTCATACTAAACACTTTCATGTAATAATTTTGGACTCCTAGGTTTTTTTTTAGGCAGGTGTTTGAGGTATTATTCTTTGAAGAACTCTGAAAATTAACTTACATTTCTGGTGTAGCAAAAAGGCGTAGTCGAGCTTAGGTATAATCTTTTAAGTGTTTAACAAAGAAATTTAAAGTTGAAAAAATTAGCATTCAAATTAAATCACTTTCATGTAATAATTTGGGCTTTTAGGTAATTTAGGCATGTGTTTGAGGTATCTTCTTTGAGAACTCTAAAATACTTCATTCTGGTTTATTGTATCATAAAAGCGTAGTCGAGCTTAGGTATATCGTTAAAAGTGTTATAACAAAGAAAATCAATCTAAAGTTGAAAATTAGCATTCATACTAATCACTTTCATGTAATATTTTGGACTCCTAGGTAATTTAGGGGCAGGGTTTTTTTGGTTTTTTTTTTTTGGGGGGGGTATCTTCTTTAAGAACTCTAAAATACTTACATTCTGGTGTAAGCAATAAGCGTAGTCGAGCTTGGTATATCGTTTTAATGTTATAACAAAGAAATCCTAAGTTGAAAAAATTAGCATTCATATTAAATCACTTTCATGTAATAATTTGGAACTCCTAGTTATTTTATGGCAGGTGTTTTAGTAATCCTTCTTTGAAGAATCTTAAATACTTACATTCTGGCTGTAAGCAATAAGCGTATGAGCTTAAGGTTATATCGGTTTTAAGTGTTTATAAAGAAATCTAAAGTTGAAAAATTAGCATTCATACTAAATTCACTTTCAAATGTAATAATTTGTGACTCCTAGGTAATTTAGGAAAGTGTTTGGAGGTATTTTCTTTGAAGACCTCTAAAATACTTACATTCTGGTGTAGCAATAAGGCGTAGTCGAGCTTAGGTATAATGTTTTAAGTTTTTAAATGTTTTAACAAAGAAATCTAATGTTGACAAAAATTAGCAATTCATACTAATATACTTCATGTAAATAATTTGGATTCTCCTAGGCTAATTTGGCAGGTGTTTGAGGTATGCTCTTTTGAAGAACTCTAAAAATAACTTACATTCTGGTGTAGCAATAAACGGTAGTCGAGCTTGGGTATATCGTTTTTTAAGTGTTATACAAAGAAATCTAAAGTTAAAAATTAGCATTCATCTAAATCACTTTCATGTAATATTTGGACTCACTAGGTAATTTAGAGCAGGTGTTTGAGGGATGCTTCTTTTCTAAAGAACTCTAAAATCTTACATTCTCCCGTGTGCAATAAAGCGTAGTCGAAGCTTGGGTATATCGTTTTAAGTGTTTATAACAAAGAAATCTACAAGTTGAAAAAATTAGCATTCATACTAAATCAATTTCATGTAATCAATTTGGACTCCTAGGTAATTTAGGAATGTTTTTGAGGTATCTTCTTTGAATGACTCTAAAATACTTACATTCTGGTGTAGCAATAAAGCATAGTCGAGCTTAGGTATAATCTTTTAAGTGTTATAAAACAAAGAATGCTAAAGTTTGGAAAAAAAAAAATTTAAGGGCCCCGCCCCCAATTAGCATTCATACTAAATCACATTTCATGTAATAATTTGGAACTCCTAGTAATTTAGGCAGGTGGTTTTTGAGGTATCTTCTTTGAAGAACCTCTAAAAAATACCTTACATTACTGGTGGTAAGCCAATGAAAGCGGCTAATTCGAGACTTTGGTATTTTCGTTTTAAAAGTGTTATACAAAGAAATCATAAAGTTAAAAAATTACGCATTCAAACTAAATCACTTAATTATGTAATAATTTTGGGAGCTCCTAGGTAATTATTAGGTCAGGTGTGTTTTGAGGTATCTTTTTTGAAGAATTTTTAAAAAAATTTAAAAAAAACCTTTTTTTTTACATTCTGGTGTAGCAAATAAAGCGTAGTCGAGCTTAGGTTTATCGTTTTAAGTGTTATAAACAAAAAAATCTAAAGTTGAAAAAAATTAGATTTCATACTAAATCACTTTCATGTATATAATTTGGAGGATGGACTCCTAGGTTTAATTAAGGGGGCGTGTTTGATTGTTTATTCTTCTTTGAAGAATCTAATAATAATTACATTCTGGTGTATAGCAATAAAGCGTAGTCGAGCTTAGGTATAATCTTTTAAAGTTTTAAGTGTTCTAACAAAGAAATCTAAGTTGATGAAAAAATTAGCATTTCAATATAAATCACTTTCCATGTAATAATTATATTTGGACTCCTAGATAATTTAGGCAGGTGATTGTTGAGGGATCTTCTTTAAAGAACTCTTACAAATACCTTAACATCTGGTAGTATATAAAGCGTAGTCGGCTCTTGGTGTATTATATGTTTAGTGATTATAAAAGAAATCTAAAAAGTTTGACAAAATTAGCATTCATACTAAATAACTTTCATTTCATGTAATAATTTGGACTCTAGGTAATTTTAGCAGATTGTTCTTGCATGGGATTTCTTAAAGAAAATCTAAAATCTTACAATTCTGGTGTCGTCAATAAGCGTAAATCGAGCTTGGGGCTATATCGTTTTAAGTGTTATACAAAGAAATCTAAAAGTTGAAAAAAATAGCATTTATAACTAAATCACTTTCATGTAAATATTTGGAACCCTAGGTAATTTAGGCAGGTGTTTGATTTGATATCTTCTTGTCAAAGAACTTCTTAAAATCAATTAACATTTCTGTGTGTAGCAATAAAAGCTGCTAGATCAAGCTTTAGGTATATTCGTTTTAAAAAAATGTTATATACAAAAGAAATCTAAAAGTTGAAAAAAATTGCATTCATACTAAATCCTTTCATGTAATATTTGGACTCCTAGGTACATTAGGCAGGGTGTTTGAGGTATCTTCTTTTGAAGAACTCTTAAATAACTTACATTCTGGTGTAGCAATAAAGCGTAGTCCGAGGCTTAGGTAATATCCCGTTTTAAGTGTTATAACAAAGAAATTAAAGTTGAAAAAATTAGCATCATACTAAATCACTTTCATGTAAATAATTTGAGACTCCTAGGTAAATTTAGGCCGGTTGTTTGCGGTATCTTCTTTTGAAGAACCTAAAATACTCTTTAACATTCTCTTGGTGTAGCAATAAAGCGTAGTCCGAAGCTTAGGTATATCGTTTTAAGTGTTTAAAAAGAAATTCTAAAGTTGAAAAATTTTAGGCATTCATACTAAATACTTTTCATTTGTAATATATTTGACTCCCTATGTAATTAAGAGGCAGGTGTTTGATGTATCTTCCTTTGGAAAGAACTCTAAAAAATAAAAATTACACTTCTGGTGTACAGCAATCAAAGCCGTATCGTGCTTCAGGTATTCATTCGGTTTTATTACAGTGGTTCATAACAAAGAAATTTCAAAAGTTGAAAAATTAGCATTCATAATAAATCACTTTCATGTTATAATTTTGGACTACTACGGTAATTAGGCAGGTGTTTGAGGTTTCTTTTTGAAGAACTCTTAAATACCTACATTCTGGTGTAGCAATAAAGCGTGTTCGAGCTTAGGTATATCGTTTTAAGTGTATATCAAAATGTAAATTAAAGTTGAAAAAATTAGCATTTTCATACTAAATCACTTTTTCATGTATATAATTTGGACTCTAAGGTATTATGGCTAGGTGTTTGAGGTAATTTCCTTTGAGAACTCTTTAATTACTTCTAACACCTTCTCGGTGCTAGCAAATAAAGCGTATAGTCGAGCTTAGGTATATCTTTTTAAAGTGTTATATAACAAAGAATTCTAAAGTTAAAAATAAGCATTTCATACTAATTCACTTCATGTATAATTTTGGACCCCTAGGTAATATTAAGGCGGTGTTTGAATGTATATTCTTTTGAAGAACTCTAAAATAATTACATTCTGTGTAGCAATAAAGCGTAGTCGAGCTTAGGTATATGTTTTAATTTTGTTATAAAATGAAATTAAAGTTGAAAAAAATTAGTCATCATTATAAATCAACTTTTCCAATGTAATTTTTTGGACTCCCTAGGTAATTTTAGTGCAGGTTTGTTTGAGGTTTATCTTCTTGAAAACTCTAAAATACTTACATTCTGGTGTAGCATAAAAGCGTAGTCGAGCTTAGCGTATACTCGTTTTATAAGTGTTATAACATAGAAATTCTAAAAGTTGAAAAAATTAGCATTCCTACTAAACAACTTTCATGTAATAATTTGGACTCCCTAGATAATTTATACAGGTGTTTGAGGGATTTTCTTTAAGAACTCTAAATACTTACATTCTGTATAGCAATAAAGCGTAGTCCGAGCTTAGTATATCGTTTTAAGTGTTATAACAAAGAAATCTAAAGTTGAAAAAATTAGCATTCATACTAAATCACTTTCATGTAATAATTTGGACTCCTAGGTAATTAGGCAGGTGTTTGAGGGATCTTCTTTAAGAACTCTTAAAATACTTACAATTCTAGTGTGCAATAAAGCGTAGTCCGAGCTTGGTATATTCGTTTTAAGTGTTATATACAAACAAAGAAAATCTAAAGTTGAAAAAATTTAGATTCATACTAAATCACTTCATGTAATAAATTTGGACCTCCTAGGTAATTTAGGCAGGTGTTTTGAGTAATCTTCTTTTGAAGAAAACTCCTAATATCTTACATTCTGGTGTTAGCATACAAGCGTAGTCGAGCTTAGGTATACTGTTTTATATGTTTTATAACAAAGAAATCTAAAGTTGAAAAAATTAGCAATTCAATACTAAATCACTTTTCATGTAATAATTTGGACTCCTAGGTAATTTTAGGCAGGTGTTTGAGGTTATTCTTTTAAGAACTCTAAAATACTTACACTTCTGGTGTAGCAATAAAGCGTAGTCGAGGCTTAGGTTATATCGTTTTAAGTGTTATAACAAAGAAATCTAAGTTGAAAAATTAGCATTCATACAAAATAACTTTCATTATAACAAGGAAATCTAGTTAATTTAGGCAGGTGTTTGAGGTTCTTCTTTGAAGAACACTAAAATACTTACATTCTGGTGTAGCAATAAAGCGTAGTCGAGCCTTAGGTATATCGTCTTTAAAAAGTGTTGTTATAACAAAGAAATCTAAAGTTTAAAAAATTAGCATTCATAATTAATCATTTCCATGTAATAATTTGGACTCCTAGGTAATTTAGGCAGGTGTTTTTGAGGTATCTTCCTTGAAGGAACTCTAAAAACTTACATTCTGGTGTAGCAATAAAGCGTAGTCGAGTATGTATATCGTTTTAAGTGTTATAACAAGAAATTTAAAGTTGAAAAAATTGCATTCCATACTAAATCACTTTTCATGTAATAATTTGGCTCTCAGGTAATTTAGGCAGGTTGTTTGAGGTATCTTCTTCTTAGAACTCTAAAATACTTACATTCTGGTGTAGCAATAAATGCGTAGTCGAGCTTACGGTATATCGTTTTAAAAGTGTTATAACACAAAGGGAATCTAAAGTTGAAAAATTAGCATTCCATACAAAATACTTCATCTAATATTTGGACCCCTACGTTTAATTTAGGCATGGTTGTTTGAGGTATCTTCTTTGAAGAAATCTAAAATAATCTTACATTCGGTTGTAGCAATAAAGCGTAGTCGAGCTTAGGGTTGTCGTTGTTATATGTTTTATAACAAAGAAATCTAAGTTGAAAAAATTAAGCATTCATACTAAATCACTTTCATGTAATAATTTGGATCCTAGGGTAATTAGGCAGGTGTTTGAGGTATCTTCTTTGAAGTAACTCTAAAAACTTACATTCTGGTGTAGCAATAAAGCCTAGTCGAGCTTATGTATACGTCGTTTTAAAGTGTTATAACAAAGAAATCTAAAGGTTGAAAAAATTAGATTCATACTAAATCACTTTCATGTTAATAATTTGGACTCCTACTAGGTTCTAATTAGGCAGGTGTTTTTGAGGTATATTCTTTGAAGAACTCTAAATACTCAACATTCTGGTCGTAGCAATAAGCGTAGTCGAGCTTAGGTAATCGTTTTAAGTGTTATAAACAAGAAATCTAAAGTTGAAAAAATTATGATTCATTCTAAACTACTTTCATGTAATAATTTGGGCTCTTGGTAATTTAGGCATGTGTTTGAGTATCTTCTTTGGAGGAACTCTAAAATAACTTACTTCTGGTGTACAATAAAGCGGGTAGTCGGCTTAGGTATACTCGTTTATAAGTGTTTATAACAACGAATCTAAAGTTTGAAAAAAATTAGCAATTCATACTAAAATCACTTTCATGTAATATTTTGGACCTCCTAGGTAATTTAGAAAGCAGTTGTTTGAAGGGATTTCTTTAAAGATCTAAAATCTTCATTCTGGTGTAGCATAAAGCGTAGTCGAGCTTAGGTATATCGTTTTTAAGTGTATAACAAAGAAAATCTTAAAGTGAAAATTAGCATTCATACTAATCACTTTCATGTAATATTTGGGACTCCTAGTTATTTTAGGCAGGTTTTGTAGTATCTTCTTTGAAGAACTCTTAAATACTTACATTCTGGGGTGTCACAAAGCGTAGTCCGAGCTTAGGTATATTCGTTTTAAGTGTTTAACAATAACAGAGAAATCTTAGTTGAAAAAAATTAAGCATTCATACTAAATCCTTTCATGTAATAATTTGGACTCCTAGGTATTTAGGCAGGTGTTTGATGTCTCTTCTTTGAAGAACTCTAAAATAATTCATTCTGGTGTAGCAATAAAAGCGTAGTCGAGCTTAGGTATATTGTTTTAAGTTTAATAACAAAGAAATCTAAATGTTGGAAAAAAATTAACATTCATACTAAATCACTTTCATGTAATAAATTTGGACCCTAGGTTATTTTAGGCAGGGTGTTTGAGGTTAGCTCTTTTGAAGAACTCTAAAATACTTACATTCTGGGTGTAGCAATAAAGGCGTAGTCGAGCTGGGTATATCGTTTTAAAGTGTTATATTAAAAAAAAGAATCTAAAGTTGAAAAAAATAGCCATTCATACTAATCACTTTCATGTAATAATTTGGACTCCTAGGTAATTTTAGGCAGGTGTTTGAGAGGTATCTTCTTAAAAGAACTCTAAAATACTTACATTCTCAGTGTTAGTCAATAAAGCGTAAGTCGAGCTTGGGATAATTATTTTAAAGTGTCTATAACAAAGAAATCTAAGTTGAAAAAATTAGCGATTCATACTAAATCATTTTCATGTATAATTTGGACTCCTAGGTAATTTCAAGGCCAGGTGTTTAAGGTATCGCTTCTTTGAAGAACCTCTAAAATACTTACTTCTGGTGTAGCAATAAAGCGTAAGTGAGCTTAGGTATATCGTTTTTAAGTGTTATTAACAAAGAAATCTAAAGTTTGAAAAATTAGCATTCCTACTAAATCACTTTCATGTAATAATTTGGACTCCTAAGGTATATTTAGGCGGTGTTTGGAGGTATCCTTCTTTGAGAAACTCCTAAAAATACTTCATTCTGGTGGTAAAGCAATAAAGCCGTACGTCCCGAACTTAGGTAATATCGTTTTTAAAATGTTATACAACGAAATCTAAAGTTGAAAAAAAATTAGCATTCAAACTAAATCACTTTTATGTAATACTTTGGACTCCTAGGTAATTTAGGCAGGTGTTTGAGGTTCTTTTTTGAAGAACTTTAAATACTTACATTCTGGTGGTAGCAATAAAGTGTAGTCGAGCTTAGGTATATGTTTTAAATGTTATATAAAAAATCTAAAGTTGAAAAAAATTAGCATTCATACAATCAACTTTCATGTAATAATTTGGACTCTATGTAATTAAGGCAGGTGTTTGATGTATTTCTTGAAGAACTCTAAAATATTACATTCTGGTGTAGCAAATAAAGCGTAGTCGAGCTTAGTATATCGTTTTAAGTGTTGTTATAACAAGAAAATCTAAAGTTGAAAAAATTAGCATTCATACTAATCACATCATGTAATAATTTGGACTCACTAGGTAATTTAGGCAGGTGTTTGAGGATTCTTTTTTTAAGAACTCTGAAATACTTACATTCTGGTGTAGCATAAAGCGTTAGTCGAGCTTGGGTATTATCGTTTTTAAGTGTTTAATAACAACGAAATCTAAAGTTGAAAAAAATTAGCATTCATACTAAACTCACTTTCATGTAAATAATTTGGAACTCCTAGGTAATTTAGGCAGGTGTTTTTGGAGGGATCTTCTTTAAAGAACTCTAAAATACTTACATTCTGGTGTAGCCATAAAGCGTAGTCGAGCTTCCAAAAATGCCATCCCTGGTTGTAACAAAGAAATCTAAAAGTTGAAAAAATTAGCATTTATAATAAATAACTTTCATTTAATAATTTGACTCCTAGGTAATTAGGCAGGTGTTTGAAGTATCTTCTTTGAAGAACTCAAAAATAATTACATTCTGGTGTGCAATAAAAGCGTAGTCAAGCTTAGGTATATCGTTTTAAATGTTTTATCAACAAAGAAATCTAAAGTTGAAAAAATTTAGCATTCATACTAAATCACTTCAATGTAATAATTTGGATGCTCTCCTAGGTAATTTAGGCAGGTGTTTGAGGGTTCTTCTTTGAAGAACTCTATAAATACTTACATTCCGGTGTAGCAATAAAAAGCCGTAGTCGAGCTTAGTCATATCGTTTTAAGTGTTATCACAAAGAAATCTAAAGTTGAAAAAAATTAGCATTCATCCTAATCACTTTCATGTAATAATTTGGACTCCTAGGTAAATTTAGGCAGGTGTTTTTGAGGTACTCTCTTTCTTTTGAAAGAACTCTAAAATACACTCATTCTGGTGTAGCAATAAAGCGTAGCTGAGCTTAGGTAATTATCGTTTTAGTTTATAACAAAAGAAATCTAAAGTTGAAAAAATTAGCATTCATACTAATCACTTTCATGTAATAATTTTGGACTCCTATGTATTAAGGCAGGTGTTTGATGTATCTTCTTTGAAGAACTCTAAATAATTACACATTCTGGTGTAGCATAAAGCGTAGTCCGAGCTTAGGTATATTCGTTTTAAGTGTTAATAACAAAAGAACTTTAAAGTTTGAAAAAATAGCATTCATACTAATTCATACTTTTCATGTAATAATTTGGACTACTAGGTAATTTAGGCAGGTGTTTGGGTATCTCCTTTTTGAAGAACCTTAAAATACTTACATTCTGGTGTAGCAATAAAGCGTAGTTGAGCTTAGTAATATCGTTTTTAAGTGTTATAACAAAGATCTAATTTTGAAAAAATTAGCATTCATAATAAATCAACTTTATGTAATAATTTGGACTCCTGGTAATTTAGGCCGGTGTTTGAGGTTTCTTCTTTGAAGAACTACTAAAAATACTTTACATTCTGGTGTAGCAATAAAGCGTGTTCGAGCTTAGGTATATTCGTTTTTAAGTGTTATAAAAGAAATCTAAAGTTGAAAAAAATTTAGCATTCATACTAATAACTTTCATGTAAAAATTTGGACTCCTAGGTAATTTAGGCAATTTGTTTTGAGGGAATCCTCTTTAAGAACTCTAAAAATACCTTTACTTCTGGTGTAATGCAATACAGGCGTAGTCCGAGCTTGGGGTATATTCGTTTTAAGTTGTTTTTATAACAAAGAAAATCTAAAGTTGAAAAATTAGCATTCATACTAAAGCACTTTCCAAATAATAATTTGGCTCCTAGGTAATTTGGCAGGTGTTTGAGGTTTATCTCCTTTGAAGAACTCTTAAATACTTAAACATTCTGGTGTAGCAATAAAGCGTAGTCGAGCTTAGGTATAATCTTTTTAAAGTGTTATAAAAAAGAAATCTAAAAGTTGAAAAAATAAGCATTCATACTAAATCAACTTCATGTAATATTTTGGACCCCTAGGTAATTTAGGCAGGCTTTTGTTGAGGTATCTTCTTTGAAGAACTCTAAAATAATTATCTGGTGTAGCAATAAAGCGTAGTCGAGCTTAGGTATATCGTTTTAATTGTTATAACAAAGAAATCTAAAGTTGAAAAAATTAGCATTCATACTAAATCACTTTCATGTAATAATTTGGACTCCTAGGTAATTTAGGCAGGTGTTTGAGGTATCTTCTTTGAAGAACTCTAAAATACTTACATTCTGGTGTAGCAATAAGCGTGGGTCGAGCATAGGTATATCGTTATAAGTGTTATAACAAAGAAATCTAAAGTTGAAAAAATTACGTCAGATGTGTGCTTTCATGTAATAATTTGGACTCCTAGATAATTTATACAGGTGTTTGAGGGATTTTCTTTAAAGAACTCTAAAATACTTACATTCTGGTATAGCAATAAAGCGTAGTCGAGCTTAGATATATCGTTTTAAGTGTCTATAAAAAAGAAATATAAAAGTTGAAAAAATTTGTATTCATAATAAATTCATTTTCATGTAATTATTTGGACTCCTAGGTAATTTTAGGCGGTGTTTGAGTGATCTTCTTTAAAAAAACTCTAAAATACTTACATTCTAGTGTAGCAATAAAGCGTAGTCGAGCTTGGGTATATCGTTTTTTAAAAGTGTTATAAAACAAAGAAATCTAAAGTTGAAAAATTAGCATTCCCATACTAAATCACTTTCATGTAATAATTTGGACTCCAGTAATTTAAGGCAGGTGTTTGAATGTAAATCCTTCTTTGAATGAACTCTAAAATATTACATTCTGGTGTAGCAATAAACGTAGTCGAGCTTCGTATAATCGTTTTAGTGTTATAACAAAGAAATTAAAGTTGAAAAAATTAGCATTCCTACTAAATACTTTCTGTAATAATTTAGACCCTAGGCTAGTTTAGGCAGGTGTTTGTGTATCTTCTTTGCAGAAACTATAAAATACTTACATCTGTGTGCAAATAAAGCGTAGTCGAGCTTAGGGTTGTCGTTTTTAAGTGTTATAAAAAGAAATCTAAAGTTTGAAAAATTAAGCTTGCATACTAAATCACTTTCATGTAATAATTGGACTCCTAGGTAATCTTTAAGGCAGGCTGTTCTGAGGTATTTTTCTTTGGAAGAACTCTAAAATTATTACATTCTGGTGTAGCAATAAGCGATAATCGAGCTTAGGTATATCGTTTTAAGTGTTATAACAAAGAAATCTATAAAGTTGAAAAATTAGCATTTTACTAAATCATTTTTCATTTAATAATTTGGACTCTAGGTAATTTAGGCAGGTGTTTGAGGTATCTTCTTTGAAGAACTCTAAATACTTACATTCTGGTGTAGCATAAAGCGTAGTCGAGCTTTTAGGTATATCGTTTTAAGGTTTGTTATAACAAGAAATCTAAAGTTTGAAAAAATTAGCATTCAAACTAATACACTTTCATGTAATAATTTGGACTCCTAGAATTTGGCAGTTTGTGTTTGAGGTATCTTCTTTGAAGAACTCTAAAATACTTACAACATTCTGAAAAAAAAAAAATTGGGCTAAGCCCCCCCAATAAAGCATAGTCGCGCCTTAGTAATATCGTTTAAGTGTTATAAAAAGAAATTCTAAAGTTGAAAACATTAGCATTCATACTAAATAACAACTTTCATGTAATAATTTGGACTCTAGGTAATTTAAAGCAGGTTGTTTGAGGTATCTTCTTTGAAGAACTCTAAAACACTTACATTCTTGTGTAGCATTAAAGCGTAGTCGAGCTTAGGTATATCGTTTTAAGTGTTTTAACAAAGAAATCTAAAGTTGAAAAAATTAGCATTCATACTAAATCACTTTCATGTAATAATTTGGGGAACTCTTAGGTATTTAGGCAGTGTTTGAGGTATCTTCCTTGAAAAACACTCTAAATACTTACATTCTGGTGTAGCAATAAAGCGTAGTCGAGCTTAGGAATATCGTTTTAAGTGTTATAACAAAGAAACCTAAAGTTAAAAAAATTAGCATTCATACTAAATCACTTTCATGTAATAATTTGGACTCCTAGGTAATTTAGGCAGGTGTTTGAGGTATCTTCTTTGAAGAACTCTAAAATACTTACATTCTGGTGTAGCATAAAGGGTAGTCGAGCTTAGGTATATCGTTTTAAGTGGTATAATAACAAAAAAATCTAAAGTTGAAAAAATTAGCATTCATACTAAATCACTTACATGTAATAATTTGGACTCCTAGGTAATTTAGGCAGGTGTTTGGAGGTATCTTCTTTGAAGAACTCTCAAATACTTACATTCAGGTGTAGCATCAACTAAGTCGAGCTTAGGTATATCGTTTTAGGTGTTAAAACAAAGAAATTTAAAGTTGAAAAATTAGCATTCATCACTAAATTACTTTTATGTAATAATTTGGAACTCCTAGGTAATTTGGCAGGTGTTTGAGGTATCTTTCTTTGAAGAACTCTAAATACTTACATTCTGGTGTAGCAATAAGCGTAGTCGAGCTTAGGTATACGTTTTAAGTGTTATAAACAAAGAAATCTAAAGTTGAAAACAATTAGCATTCATACTACATCACTTTCATTAATAATTTGGACTCCCAGGTAATTTAGGCAGGTAATTTGAGGTATCTTCTTTGAAGAACTCTAAATATACTTACACTTCTGTGTTGGC
>JABUQX010048044.1:7500-10000 GCA_015478945.1 Trachelipus rathkii
TGTGGCACGAGGAAGTGAGTCGGTCTCCACTACCGAAAGCACAGGTCCCTCAAGCGGGTGAAGATAAGCAATCGGGTCGGCTGTAGAAGGAGGAGAAGAAGACTGTGAGAAGAAGTCACCAGGTAAGACGAAGAGCGGGAGAAGAAACCATTACACTTAAATCAGCAGCCCCGCCCCCGTTACCGAACAGTGCAGAATCCTCTCCTCCTTAACAGGCGGAGGCGATCCCAAGGCATTCGAAAGGGAGGAGCGTCAGTCCAATTTTCCGGATTGGGCTGACTATAAGAGAAGCCTTTAGCTGACGTTGAAACGTTCAACAATGCCGTTCGTTTTGGAATTGAAAAGAAAGTCCGTGTGAATCTTCTCTGAATTCAAGAAGCATTCATCAGAATCTTTCCATAAGAGGGTCAAAAGGGGATCTACCTTGGGCTTCCTTGTTGACAGAAAGCGGCACACCAAATCGCGCGATAATTCCAGGTGAGCCAAAGAAAGCTTAGCTAATGGCGATCTTTCCGCGTTTGGGCAACAGAGAGAGGATAGCCTTCGGTCCCATTCGTTGTGAAGCCGATCTATGCAGGTAAGAATGTGCTTCGTACCGTGGGAGGGAGCAGAGTCCACGATTGTCGATTGTGGACACGTTCAAAGCGAGACCAGGGGTTAAGAAGTGACCTAGCGATGACTCGATGTGACGTTCAAATTGAGAACGCTGGCAGGAAAGACAAGTGCGACACCAAGTTGCTACGTCGGCATTCAGATCAGGCCACACAAATCGGGCAGCAACCAGTTTGCGTGAAGCCTCAATGCCAGGTTGGGAGAGCGAGTGAAGATTGAGGAAAACAGCCTTACGGAACGATGCAGGTACGAAAGGACGAGGAGATCCCTGAGAGACATCGCACAGAAGTTTCTTCTCTATCCCAGGGAGTTGGGCCACTCCAGTTTGAGAGAAGAATCTTGTGGAAGTGCAGGATCTTCGGTAGTCTGGCACGTTGCCATAGCGTTGTAGTCGATGTTGGGTAAGGCTGAAATCGCGTCGATTTCAATGCGGGAAAGAGCGTCAGCAGTGAAATTGTCGACACCTGAAATATGTCTGACATCAGTGGTAAACTGTGAGACATACTCAAGGTGACGAGCTTCTCGAGGAGAGTGCCGTTCGTTTCTGGAGACCATAGCGAAGGTAAGTGGTTTGTGGTCAGTGAGTATGTGGAACTCACGACCCTCCAGAAAGTAGCGGAAATGACGGACGGCAAGATACATCGCAAGTAACTCCCTCCCAAAAGCACTGTAGCGAGTCTCAGGAGGTTGCAACTTGCGAGAGCAGAAAAAAAGGCGCAGAGGGAGGAACCACACTCCGTTCAGGTGCTGCTGGAGAACACCTCCGACAGCAAAACGGAGGCATCTACCTGAACTCTGGTCGGAGCTGAGTCCTGGGGGTGGACTAAGAGTGTGGCAGAAGCGAGTGCTTCTTTGGAAGCTTCAAAAGCAGCCGTAGCTTCGTCAGACCAGTCCACTTTTGTAAAACTGCCTCGGTGCTTGGGGCGGATGAGAGCGGTGAGGGGTTGAAAATATCAGCGCCCGATTTGAGAAAACGATGATAGAAGTTAAGCATGCCGAGGTACTGACGGAGCTTGCTTCTGAGAGACAGGCCTAGGGAAGGTGCGAATGGCCTCCACGCGCTCTGCAAGAGGACAAATGCCATCCGCTGAAACAGTGTGTCCTAGAAAAGTAAGAGAAGGGACACCAAAAACACACTTTGCCGGTTGAGACGCATGCCACATTCGTCCAACCTTGCAAAAACTGCACGTAGATGTTGCTCATGCTCGGCAGGAGAAGAGAAAGCTATGAGGAGGTCATCCGAGATAAGCAAAAGCGAAAGGGAGACCTCTAAGGACGTTATCGATGAACCTCTGGAACGTCTGAGCTGCGCCCCTCCAAACCGAAGGCAGCGTGTGTTCTCAAAGAGGCCAAAAGGAGTGATGTGCCGTCTTCGCGTATGTCCTCTACTCGACTGGGATTCTGGTGGTAGGCCCCTGATAAGAACCAAATTTGAAAAAAAATGGTCTTACCGCCAGCATTCAAGGTGAAAGACTGGTATGGCGGGACGGGCTAACGATCTGGTATGTGCATGCGTTCAGAGCCCTAAAATCTCCCACAGCCTCCAATCAGAAGTACCTTTAGGGACCATGTGGGGGAGGACCATGAACTCTTGGAAGGGCGGACGATACAAAGTTCGAGCATGTGCTCGAACTCCGCCTTTGGCTTGCCTTGGAGATGGTTAGGAGGCCAGACGCCGAGCACGAGCGAAAGTGGGAGAGCCAGTAGTCTCTATATGGTGGCGCCACAGAATGTTTGAACAGGAGAGGAAGAAGAAAAGGGTTCAACAGGCCCGGAAATCCGTTTCTGCAGGATGGTGGAAGAAGGGAGAGTGTACAGAAAAGCGAGCAACCGCAGAGATGCCTTTAAGAGCAGAAGAAACTACGGTATACCTGCATGAAAGACAGAG
>JABUQX010048045.1:0-5000 GCA_015478945.1 Trachelipus rathkii
ATGGCGGCGGTAGCGAGAAAAACGTTGGCGCCGACGGGGGCGGCAGCATTTTAAAAAGAAAAAGAGGCAGAGGGAAAAAGAAGACGACAACGAACAAAAGGGTCCGAATAGAAACGGAGGACGACGACCACGGACCGCCGTCTATGGTTGCGGAAGAAGATCAAGAAGAAGAAGACGACGACGGGAAAAAGGAAACGAAAGAAAGCGAAGGAGGAAACGAATTGCCTACCACTTCGGGAGAGAAAGACGACGACAAAAATTACCTAAAACTTTTTTATTCCATTATGAACAGCGAGGACGATAAAAAAAATTTGCGATCCTTTATCGACAAAATCGAGGATAGGTGTAATCAGAAAACGAAAGATCTCATCAAAATTTTGAACGAGTACGAGGGGGCTAAAAAGTCTTCGGGAGGAAATGGTAACGCCGATAAAAAGAGTTTCCTAGAGAGATTATTGAACAACGAGAAAGAAGAACACGACGGGGACGGCGACGGCGACAGAGAAAAAGGTAAGCGCAATAATTTCGAGTTTCCGGTTTCGAGCGCGGGCGTTTCGAGTACGCAGAGACTCTACCAGGTCGTTTCCCTGCTCGGGAAATTGAAAAGAGGCGTCAAGGACTTGAAAACTACCACAACCGTAATTAAAACGGTGACGAACAAAATTTCTATAGATGACGTTGTACCGTTCTTCGTTTTTTTATATTCTTTCAATTTTTGCATCTCCGAACACCTCAAATTCCTAGGAGACATTTTTGGCTGGGACGCGTTCCGTCGAGAAATCGTGGGTTCCGGTGGTTTGAATATGGACGACATTCTCAAGATATCGTATATGTCGTCGGAAATGATGTCTAAAAACTACCACAACGAAATCGCGTCGATATCCTCCAAGCCCGAATAAAAGCTCATTTTCATTCGAATAAAACGCGAATAATAAATAAATTTTTTTCGTTATATTTTTATTATTTTTTGCCTACGTACGCGAACTCTTTATACATATAAATTACAACGACGCGGCGGAAAAAAGATGAGAACTCCTAAACGCGATGACGAAATTAAAGCATCGACCTCCTCCGGCGTAGGTAAGACGAATTTTCCGAATAAAAGTGGGAAAGTAAATAAAGGAAAGAAGGAAAACTCCGAAATCGCAACGACTTCTGGCGTAGCTTCGACGAACGCGGATGGAAAAGGAAGAGGGAAAGGGATTGGTAAAAAAAATGTAACTAAAGAGCGTAAGAAAAACCCTCCCAAAAATAGTAAGCCGGTTAAGAAAAAACGAGAAGTAAAGAAAACCAAACGAGTCACCAAAGCTAAGAAAAAACGAGCGCCCCCAAAAAATAAACGCGTTAAAGAAAAAGTGCCAGGCTCCGAAGGCGACGAAATCCCACCGGAGGCGGCTTCGCGTAAAAAGGCTGCGAAAAAAAGAAAGGAGCTTAATAAAAGTAACACTAAAGTCGTGAAAAATAAAGAAAAGAAAGAGAAGAAAGCCCACGAAAACGGTGAGAAATTGGAGATAAAGAAAGCTCCGATGAAGAGGTTCGTGAAGGAGACGCTTAGTCGTACGTTCCCCGACGTCGCGAGGATAGACGATGACGCTCTTCAAAAAATCCGGGAATCGTCGGAAGACTACTTGATTAAAATGCTACGTAAAGGCGAAAGACTTATCGGATCTTGTAAAAAGAAAACCGTCAATGACCTCACCTTAGACGTGACCCAAGACCTACTTTATAAAAATAATTTCAGGATAAATGATCATGCGGTCGAAGGCGTTTGTAATTCGCCTACCGCCTCCACCTCCAAATCCGGCTGTAGAGGCGGTAATTCAACGTCACCCGCGAAGAAAAGAAAAATTTCTTCGGCGGCGACGGCTGTTCCTTCTTCTTCTTTCACCGAGCCGACTCTCCCACCACCAACACCCGTTAACTTATTCGCGGCGCCTTCGCCCCCATCGCGAGTGCCAACCCCCGTTACCTTGATGCCGACGTCTCCACTCGCCGAGCGAGTACCATCACCCTTTAAGGACAATAGTCCTGTAACTCTGGCCACACCTCAACCGATCAGAGTTCAAACCCCGGATATCTCGAAGCTATATTCCCCCGATTACAGTCAATATCATCCATCGCCCAGTGAAAGCGACAACGTTTATCGAGATCTGCTTGACGCGCAGGGAATTTAAAAACAATGTAAATAATTTAAATATTTTTAATGTTCTTTTTTTATTAAATAAACCTATCTATCTCATCCTACATTCGTTTTATTTCAATTATGACCAAGAAGACTTTAAAGAACGATAAAAAAGGCTCGAAGAAAAATAAAAAGTACGTTTATTCCCTTCCCTCGATAAACGATTTTCCACTTTCCGAGATACGCGTTACCGTTCACAACGATCACTGCCAGCGAAAATTGGTAAAGTGCGATCCAAAAAAAAATCCATCAACCCAATGCTTGTCGTGCGTGGAATTCAGCGCTCGGTGCGTAAATGTTTCCGGTAACCCCTTAGTGCGCCTCGATTCTAAAGATTATCCCTCGAACCATTTTCCTCCCGACACCGGCGTTTGTCTCGTAAAAGAGAAGACGGACGGAAAATTAGAATTTTTTAATCGCTTCACGACTCGCGTCGTTCCGGGGACGGTGAGAAATTTTAATAACGATGTTTACGTAACGAGCACAACCCTGTGCGTTAATAAAGATATAGTCGATAAATCCGTCGGAGGGCGAGAATGGAAGGACAAGGATGAGGAGGAGGATGAGGAGGAAGAAGAAGAACGCATATAGTGACGCCTCAGCGGGAACTAATATAGGTCGATGGTCTAAGTGCAAATTCCGAAAAATAATTTCTATTTTTAAAAAAAAATTAATTGAATTATTTTCTTCGAAATTTTTTAGATTTTCGCACTTAGACCTTCGACTTTTATTAGTTCTAGAGTTTATAGCTTATTTTAAAGGGAAATAAAATTTGTTGAAACGCAAAATATTTAATAATGATATTAATTAACTAAAGAAAAACTTAAAAATAGGTAAGATTAAATAAGAACAACTGCTACACAGCATATTATTTTAATTTATAAAAAACACTCAAATTATCATTATTGTTTTTTCTGTTACCCCATTGACTTGCAATCTTCTGCCACATGTGGCCGCTAAATCGATTATTTTCTTCGCTTGAAACGTTCGTGATGACCAAATCCTTCTCAGGAATAATCTTAAAATATTTTTGACTAGATTTCCGAGTTTCGTTTAAAGATCACTCATCCGGTGCGTCGAATAGAGAAAGAGGGGGGGCGGAAGGAAGAACTGGAGCTTTTAAAATTGCGAGGTTGTTCGGGAGCATGGGTCATCTGCCATTGTATACGTTTGAGGTTTTTTTTAGATTTACGTTTCTTCCCGTAGTGGTTGAGTGAAGTGCCAGGCAGTCACAAAGGACAGGCAATTGCGCTGGGAGTGTGCCTTGAAGAGCGGGTAGAAAGGCTGTGGTAATTTACGGCTGGTTTTAGATGCCAGGGAAGCATTACCATGCTGAAATTTACTGTGACGTAGCAGGCCATTTAACTAGTGATGTCTCATCGGGTCTGCCGAGACTAGAGACTTATAGAAGGTTGAACTGAGGCTCTGCGAGTCATGTTATGGTTAGTTCGCGAACGAGTGTGAAGCGGATGATGTATAGACATCGAGCCATGTCTTCATTAGGTCCAGGAACAATTTAGGATTCTATTTAATTTAGAAATTCGCGAAATCGTGAATGATTGTGCGTGAATGCCCCCAAAACAGTCATCATCATCATCCTCTTCGTATTTCATCTAGATTTTATCGACCATCAATAGGTCCCCGATATAGTTTTGATTCTTTTTTTTAATAATGCTTTTAAGCGATTTCATGCTCTTATTTTCCGTAAAAATTAAATTATTATATTATGGTAATTTACTAATATTTTTTTCACCAACGGTGCTCATTTATTAAAAATGTTATAATCCTAAATTAAATATTTTCCTGAAATAAAAAAAGAACATATGATAAATTAAAAAAAAAAAAAATTTAAATAAATAAAAATATTAAAATCGTCGGGGCTATAAAACTAGTATATCGTCATTAACTTAATAATTACGATTTCATGCATTGAGACAAAGAGGATATCATTCAAATTCGGAAGGTTTAGGAAACATCCTAATTTATAAAGAACTGAACTATAAATCCACTAGTTAAACACCCCATCACTCGCGTGAGTATCTTATCTAGGAATAATTTTAAATATTTACATGTTTAAGTATATATTTACGCATAATTAGTTTTAAAAAATCATCCGCTAAATATTTGTATTTTTTGGAAATATTATATTATATTATATTAACCTTTTTGAAGGAACAAACTTAGATAAAAATATACATTTCATAGGGCTAATTTTAAAATTCGTTCCGCAGACGAGGAAAACTATTCGCCGCAACATTACACGCGCGATGACAATACTCGAAGATGTTACCATCGATAGGGAAGAAATTTTACGAAGGGCAGGCAAAACGCCACTCAAGATTTACAAACGCCGCAGCGAAGAAGAAAAGGCTAAATTTCGCAATTACATTTACAAATGTAGAAAGAAATTAGTATTTTAAATCTATATCGCTTTAACGTTGTATAATTTACAAAAAATAATAAAAAATAAAACTAACTAGTTTCTTCTAAATCCACGCCGACATTTTTACTTTTTATCAAACCTAATGCGGCTAGAGGCTGTCTGACCTGACACGTCATCTGCCTCGTCGGTGGGAATGCGGAATACGAGAACCGACCATCCATCGGAAACGAAGATGTTTTCTTTCGATCGATATCGTCGTGGTGGTTGTCGTCTTTGTCCGTTTTCTGGAATAAACAACCTGCCCCGTAATGTCTCAGCAGATCCACTATGACGTCACATTTTTCGTGCTCTTTCTGGCGCATCGTTTCTTGGCGCATCGTTTCTAAAAATTCGTTATCGATCATTTCGCCGAAGAATTTCAGTTTGCCCCGAAAT
>JABUQX010048045.1:15000-20613 GCA_015478945.1 Trachelipus rathkii
TTAATTGCATTTTTTTTCTTTTATATGGTTTCTGAGGAAAGTTCTTTTAAGATATATATAGAAAAATTATGCAATTGACACCTGTAAATTAAGTAATTAAGATTAGATTAATTAATTTTTTTTTTATTTTACTAAATGAAAGTACAGAGTTAGTAAATCAGTTTAGTGAAAAAATTTTTCGTTTATCATAATTAGTAAAGTAATTAGAGCTAGATAAAGATTACTAAAAATCAGAAACAGTAGCAGAGAACAATAAATCTCGTAAGAAGGAGTTGTTAACAAAAGGTGTGTACATGAGTTTGTTCTATAGTAGGAGGGATAAGAGTAAGGAGTTGAGGGAAGAGAGTTATAAAGAATCGGCATTGGATGGGGAATTGCCTCCAGAGCGGAGGGAAGGAAAATTGTCGCTGAATGGGAGAATTGCAGGGGAAGAGATATCGCCTCCAAGAGTGAGGGATTGAAGTCTTGGCCCCAATCGATCCCCCTTATTTCTTCGTTCATTTCTTTCCCCCACTCATTTCTTCGTTCATTTTTTTTCCCTCATTTCTTTCCTTTCTCGTGCGGCATTATATGCACATACAACAGACACACACACATCGTTTTTATATATTAAGTATATATATATATAATATATATCGTTTTCTTTTATTGACTATAATCTCCTAATTACTTTTTTTCATTATAATATGCATATTACAATTGTCGTAGCCCCGGCGAATAATTTCGATGGGTAATGAGATAGGTTATATATATATATATCGTTTTTTACTTTTAATCAAAACTAATTTTAAAAGTCTTTCCGATATCATTATTTACTTATCAGATCTGACGTAGTCCGAATATTTAAAAAAAAAAAACAGGTGTAAAATTTTCGGTTTGTTTGTTTTTAACTAGCCGTTTTTTTTGAAATCCGTTTTTCTTTTAGGAAGGCTTAGGAAGCCAAGTGTTTTTTTTTTTTCTTTTTTTTGAGTGAAGTTAAAAAAATAAGTTTTCAATTATCAGAAAATTCGTAATTTAGCTAAAACATAATTTATAATTACCAAAGTGAGGTAAAACCTTTTGGACAAGGCACAGGCCACCCAGACAAGGTCACTTTGACCAAAGGTCACCAAAGGTCACCAAAGGTCACGAAAGGTCACCAAAGGTCACCAAAGGTCACCAAAGGTCAAAAGGTCACCAAAGGTCACCAAAGGTCACGAAAGGTCAAATTGCCCAAATTGACCAAAAATACAGAAAATTATTATATTTTTGACCTAAAAACATTAGAAATTGTTTTCTTTGACCTAAAAAATAACAGATTTGTTATATTTAGCTACAGAAAAATTGAAAATTTATTTTACTGACCTATAATATTTTAAAAATTATTCTACTGCAACAGAAATTATAAAAACCACAATTTATAACAGAATAAATTTGTTGGTATATAAATTGATTGATTTGATGGAAGAATTATCTTTATCGTAAGAATGAGAAGAACTTTGAAGAAACTTCTAAAGAATTTTGAAGAACAATAGTTCACCTTTGACAAATAAGTTGACCTTTTACATTTTAAGAGCACACCCGACTAGAAAAAGGGGATAGTTGTTTCTTAATTAATTAATTATAAAGAATTAATTAAATATAATTATCAATAGACCTTTGATATTTTTTTTTTTTTAATAAATTTTGAAAAAATTATTTAAAAATTTATAATTATCAAATAGAACTTTGATATTTTTTAAATAATTTTGAAAGAAAATTATTTTTATTTTTTGAACTTTGAAATTTTTAAATAATTTTGAAAGAAAATTATTTTTATTTCTGAACTTAGAATCTAAAGTGATTAAATTTTAATTTTTAAATTTAATAGTGATTAACTTTAAACAGTAATTAATAATTAAAATCGAATAAAATAATTTTAATTATTTAATTAAAAGTTAATACTGATATAAACTCTTTTGTTTGAGTTTAAATAGAACTTTACATATTTTCTTTGAACATAGAAAATTTTTTGAAAAATATTTTCAAAACTAAATTCGAGACTGGAAAAAAAAATATTTTTGAAAAACTTATTTTTTTTTTTTTTGAAAACTTTGAAAAATATTTTGAGACTTTAGTTTTTTTTTATTTTTAGAAATAGGTTGAGAACTTAGTTTTTTATTTGATTAATTTAAATTAATTAACAATTAATCATGACTATGCCTGAACCAATAGTCTTTACAGTCTTCGTATTTTCTACATTGTTTCTCATTCTCTGTTACCTGGTTCAAAGGGCTATAGCCGGACCAGTTGACCCTAATGGAGCTTCAGGAGGAGCTGAAAGAGAAAATAAAGACTTAGAAAATGATGATTCAACAGAGAACATGAATGAGAACATGGATAATACAGAAGATGTTAATCAAGATGAAGAACATGATGTAACAGAAGTAAAGACTACTGACGGACAGAAAACAGAAGAGAACAAAGGAGCAAAGCCCAAGATAAGGGAACCCACACAAAAGGATATGGGACTTCCTCCAGTATATCTACCTCCTTCTAACATTGATACAATGTCGTTAAACCCAAATCAGAGAACAGCTTGGGATTGGCATCAACCAGGAAATACAGAAAATACAGCAAGAATACCTAAGGTGCTCCAAAAGACGAATGTTTTGGACAATACTTTTAATATACATTTAAATGCATCAGGGGCCACTCCCCCTTCAAATAAAAAGAAAACTTACCCTTCCTGGAATGGCCAAACAGAAATATTTAACAATAGAAGTGAGTTTAGTGGAACTTGGGGACAGAACCAAGCAAGTGATACCCTATATGGAGGACAACCTCAGAATCCGTGGGGACCAGCCCAAAATACTTTAAATAATCCTTTAAATATGCAGCCACCTTACACAGGCTGGCAACAACCCCTTCCTACAATGCAACCTGGTTACAATCCATACCCATATGGACCCCCTTATGGAGGATATTATCCAAACGCTGCGTATGCCCCTCCACTTCCAGAATTGCCTAAAGAATTAAAATTGTATGGAAGAAACACCAAGACCCAAGTTTGGGTAGGCATTAAGTTTGAAGATTACCTTTCGACGTTGCAAGAGAAGATACGCACGTTAGGCCTAATAACTGAAAGACAGAAAATAGACTATGCTAAGACTACAATATCTTCTGATTTCACATCAGAGGCCCGCCAGTACATTCTCAAAGATAATAGCTTCTCGAGGTGTAAGACCCTAGAAGACTTCTTGATTCAACTGAAGATTTTTCTCAAACCAGAAAAAACCGAGACAATCTTCTGTTTATTGAAACAGTTCATGAAATTTCAAAGGAGACCACATGTAACTCTTACTGAATTCATGTTGGACTTGAAGAATCTCCTTTGGGAATATCAGAGAAAACTCATAGATATTGAGACTTCCTTTGGATTTACTTCTCAACAGATAAATATCTTAATTATGACTAAGATTTTAGAGAGTATGGAAGAGCTCAGAGATCATAGAAGACTTAGAGAAAAAGTCTTAAAAGTCTTTAATCCAGACTTGAGTTTCGTAGAAATTTTAGAGAAACTCAGCCAGATAGAAGAAGGAGTCTTGTTCCAAACTAACCATAGAGCTGAACAAGATAGAAGAAATACAGCTAGAGTATTCTATACAGAGAACAATAGCACTAATAATAGTGAAGTTAAGAAAGAAAGAACTACATACAACCCTTCCATGAGGAACAGAACCATGGAATGGGGTAATAAAAAGAATACTTCTAAATTTTCAGGGAAAAGGAACAAGCCCTTCTTCAAATATAAGACCTAATAAGGGAGTAGTTAAGAAACTCTCCAGTAAAGAGATAAAGTCAATGGACTATTGCCTAAAATGTGAATCTTTAGGTCATCATTCTAGAAACTGTGGTTGGAATACCACATACTGCAGAGTATGTAGAAAGTTCCATGCCCGGGGTTCAACGTCTAATTGCAAGAATGCCCCTATATGGATCCCTAATGAAAATGAAAATAATATGGTAATACCATATAATAACCCCACTGATTTTGATAATGGGGTCAAAGCTCGAAGAGTCGAGATTAAAAATGATTCAAATACTAGAAAGCCAAACTCTTACTCAAAGAATGAGCGTAGCTATCAAGGTAAGAGTCCTAAGAAAACAACCAGAGTTCACCTGATCTCTAATCATCAAGCAGATCCAGAACATGAAGAAATATCTGAAGCTGAAGATGAAGAAGAAGAGAACGAACAGTTTTTTCAACCCGATCTTTCTACAAGAGAACCAAATTTTTGAGTTAGTTCTGGCAAAGATTTAAATGAAGAAATGGTAAATAGAACAGTAATTAAAGAAAATACTTCAAGCTTAAAGAAGAGAGGTGTTATAGTAACCTCTAGCTTCTTTGGTGTAGGAATTAGACCCCCAAAATTGGGATGTCATTATTTTTTGTCAATATTTTTGACTCCAGCAAAAGGTCAGAACGAGGTTGAAGTTCATAGCCTACTAGATTTGGGGAGCACAACCTGTTTGATATCGTTGGATAGATTAAAGGAAATAGAAAGAGAAGGAAGATTCAAACTGTCTCTTAAAGAAGCTAGTATTATAGTTCAAGGGATTGGAACTCAGATGATCCACCCCATAGGAGAAGTTGATCTACTTCTAAGACTACACCAACAGTATTACCCAGTTACCTTTTTAGTGTGTAAGACTGGAAGCACTGGAGCTTGGAATGGAATTTTATTAGGTACAAGTATTTTAGCTAATCTACCTATAACAATAGACCTTTCTTCATCGCAATTAAATCTTAAAGAAGAGGATAACGAAATTAAAGTTAAAATCTTTGCCAGGTTAGGGAGTTATTTTCTCATGAATCAAGAGGAAAAGATAACTAAGAAAGATATAAATAATAATTCTAATATAAATGACAAATTTAAATTAAACAATTACAGTGATAATTACATATAACCCTTCCATGAAGAATAGAACTATTGAAAAGCCTACAAAGAGAGTTATTACGCAAGGCTCATTGGAAAAGCCTACAAAGGTAGAAATAAATAAGAATAATATTGTTCATCAAGAGAACAAAGAAAATTCACAACTTCCTCCGGTAAAGGAAGGACCTTTCATAGCAGATGAAGAAATAGAAGTTCAATTGCTATTAATAGAAGAAACCATGGCACCTGCTCAATCTTATGGTTACTTGAAAGTCAGACCTGAGAGTAAAGAAGATTTGAAACTGGAAAAGAAAAGTGTTTAATAACACCTGCTTTTTCCTTGGGGCCATTATATTTTGCAAACTCTGTATGCCCAGTAAGAAAACAATGAAGTTATTTTGAGTTATATTAATCTAAGTGACAAACCTTTTTATTTAAGAAGAAATAAATATATAGGGAAGTGTCATCCTATTTTAGAAATTATTGAAAAAGATTTTTATAAAACTGCTATTGCTACAGAGAATAAGCAGATAGGATCTACATGTATAGTAACCTGCTCAGAAAATTTATCAAATAAACAGTTGAAGAATGCATACAGAGAAATTATTACAGATAATTTGAGTAAAGAAGAAGCAGATGTTTCTATTTTACAGAAACCTGAGCATTTAGAAGAACTTCTTGATTTGTTAATGGAATACAAGGACGTTATTGCTCT
>JABUQX010048046.1:0-50103 GCA_015478945.1 Trachelipus rathkii
TGTCATTAAATTTCACCCACCATTCAGGGGAGCGTCTCTGTAACCACTACATGCAACATATAAAAATACTACGAGTCAGCGGGGAGTTACCGGAAACCTTAATATATATAAAATATATATATATATGTATACGGCATATAATAGTACTAACTACCCGGAGGGTATGGAATAACCTGAAAAATAAGATCATGACAAGCAGAATAGTCTTCATGGTATTAAATATTAAATATATATATATATATATAATATATATATTATATAGTATTATACTATATAGTATATATATATATAATATTATATTAATATATATATATGATATAATATAATATATGTATAATATATATATTACGTATATATAAATATTAATTATATATATAAATATATATAATATATATAATAATATATTAATAATAGACTCAAATATAGTCACATAATCCTGAACTCGAGAACAGAGAGCTTAATGTCGTTATAAATTAACTGTTTTACGCTCAGATAGGTCGACTAGAAGACGATTGAATCAATCTACTGCTAGTAACTTAGATAAAAATCTAATAATCAAAATCTGGTACATTTATATTAAAAATTTATCCATTATTATGAGGAAAAAATTTACCATTTCATCAATATCGATTCGAGGAAAAAATTCAGCATTTTTCGATAGTTCATTACGTTTCAAAGAGCCTTCACAAGCTCGGCGACCTTGTCCAGTGTTCTATTCTTGATAGTTGACAGCCTTTTATGATCTGTAATTCTTATAAATCTTATTCATATATAAATATTGTTTCATGTTTAAAGTTTTCTAAATATAAAGGATTTATTAATAAAATCAATACTGTGAAATTGCAGCAGTTCTTTTTCTATCTATTACCTGTATTCAGTAAGATTGTTTATAATCTTAAAGACTTCTGACTTACATATAATCATAAATAGACATTAAAAATAACATAAGGGGTGAACAAGGAGTCCTGTGATTCAGCAGCCTGAGAAATTCATATTTCTGATAATGCGATCCGGAGCGGCAACACACGGAGACGGATTGCCGAGGAGATTGTATTACATACATGATGAGAGCCGGAAGACGGTGTAGTCCGGACAGCTGGGGTAATTGTTAAAATGATAATCAGAGCGGGAGGGGCAAATAGCGAGTAGGCACGGGGTAAAGTAGTAAAAGAATGCTAGCAGAGAGGATGCTTGAAAGCGCGAGTCGGAGACCAGAGAGGGAATAATAGCGCGCTGTCCGTCAATCCCTCGGTACTAACGAGACTTCAAGACAGATGTTATAACTATTGGTCTATTTATCTCTCTTATCATGTACATTGCTTTTCTCTATTATCTAGACTGTTTGCAAAGTATTGACAAAGGATATGTGAATACAAATACAGTACAAATTATTGAGTTTTGTTTAGCCTACTCATAAGAAGCCACTAAGAAACCTACAAGGCAAACTTAAAAGGCAAATTAACGATCTCAATTGCAAATACAAGAGTTATATAGACATGTTTTTCTAAATTCCTTATCTCTTTGTTGACTTTTTGATTTTCTAAGTGTTTGACATCCCTAAAGGCCAAATAGTGATGCACCTATTAATTGGTATTACGACAATCTTTCTTAAAAACCACCTATGTATTTGTTGTTGCACATACTGCAATTTATTCTGTAAACTCCAAAAGTGATGACAGTCAGACAGTCATGTCAGGTTGCGCAAAGTTCTTCAACTATCATAGCGTATAGAATGTGGCCTGCACACACTTCTATAGTTCCATTTTCGTATCATAAATATAGCTCAAAAGAATAAAGCATAATAAAAAAAATAGAATTAAGAGATGAATGACGAGTCTAAACACATTGTTCAAAATACACGACTATATTTTGTATGCGATTGAAAATTCAATCACATGCAGAATTCGATATGAAGAATTAATAGAAGATAGTATAGAGGATTAATTAGTAACTACTTTTAAGATTGTAGTATTTCAGATATAAGGATAATTTTTGTTAATTAAATGAGATTAATAAATCTTCATTGTTATGAAATGACTAATCTCCATTGTCATAATAAACACTATCCACTCGCATGAAGCCTGGCTTCGAATACTTGAAGATATAACCAATCATAAAACATCAGATTTACACGCCGATTGCTTAAAAGACAAAAGAACAAGTAGCAAAAAATGGCAGCCATTCATTACATTTTAAAGTAGTGACCTAACTCTGAGAAACTATCAATGAATGAAAAATGAGAGAGTGATGATACATTAAGACAGAATTAAACAAAAGTTGATTTTATAAAGAGCAAACGACTTATATCTACATAGCCACACATTATGGATGTAGAACTACAAAAAGGACACGCTATACTAACTCTTTTCTCCAAAGAAGCATAATAATCACCAACAAAATGTCTCCTTTTATTGCAATATAAAATCCGTATTCTAAAAAATAGTAAATAACAAAAGAAATACAATACCATGATCAAAATCACCTACAACAGTATACCTAAGCTGTCAACTTTAGTGATTATTGAAGCAATTCTATATAATATTAAAGCATACTAAATGAAAATTGATTCAGCCTTATGTCTGTAGCAGCATAAAATATTATCAATCTACTAGTACGACAAAGAGATAAACATAATTTCCTCTAACTGAAGATCTTGTATGCGGTGGAAGGAGATATAAGAAAGATGTTATACTGAATCTTCACTATATTATAAGAATAAGAACGATACAAAGATAGTTATAAATCAAGATCAGCGGAAGCTGGATTATTTTTACAAATTATTAATCGGTATATTTATATATATATATATATATTTTTATAATATATATATATATATAATAATATGATATATATATATATATATAGATTAGGTAGGACTAAATCAACATCTTAGGTGGGTTCTATGAAATATGATTCATTTTAGACAGATGTCGTGACAAAGAAATATTCGAATATAGTGCAGCGGAATATTTACTATCCGCCTGAGTCACGGGAAAGATAAATAAATATGTGCGTATTTCTACCGTCATGAGCAGTACACACGCTTGACTCAGCGGCGCAGAAAGGGTTATTTAAAACTCTTTTCAAAGCTTCACACTTTTTAAAAATTAATTCTTAACTTCGGCAGATCTTAATTCTGAATGTAGCAAAGAAGAAATGAAAGTGTAGCCGCAAAATATCTAAGAGCCAGTGCATTTGAATTTAAATTTGAATACAGCAATTATATTAAAAAAAATAAGTATTTATTGAACTGTACAAAAATATGTACACCCAACGTTTTCAGTCCCTCTTGTATTCACCAGTTATAGATTAATTAAAAAATCAAATACCCAACCTTTCGCATTACTATACTACCTCATCGATTCTAAATACATATATTGCATCAGGACTGCAGTTTTACTTGGGTCATTATGGTTCCAGTAAAGAATTAGTTTCTTTTACTCGTAATATCAAAATTTGTAAATGCATACTGAACTTGTTAAAGAAACATAACCAATCTTTTTCGTAAGAAATTGATGCAAAATAAGTATGATAAAGTAACCAACTCCTTATGAACTAACTAATATTTTTATGTCTTTAATAAAAAAAGGATAATTCCATTTTCTTTAAATTATGAAAGCTAAAAACTTTCTCAGGTCTTATTACTATTTGGATGATAAATAATGGGAAATAACAGCTCAGTGGTAGTCACATAGGGTTACTATTTAAGATAATTTTCTAAATTTTTTCCCTATTTATAGAATATTTTCAACTACCAATTTCTTCGATATCTCTAAATCCAAAGAGACCAAATCATTTTTCTCTTAGCCACCCTAATGGATTTATCTTTAAAACATACTGACTGGAATATTCATTAAAATTTGCTTAAAATATCAAATTGGATCAAACAATTCTTTAAACTCGTTATCCCAGTCAGTACAAAGCATGTCTCGAAATTTGAGACTAAAATATCACATCATGTTAACACCTAGTATACTGCATATCTTAATTACTTGGAAATAATATATAGTAAATTTCAATAAGGTAGAAATGTTATCTGAGATGTGAAAGAATGTTTGTTCTGACAAAAAATGACATAAAGTAAAACAAGTTTTTAGTGTTTGTTGTAAGTTCAACGATTATGATCCTTATAGAGTAGATTCTGCTCACAATTATGTCTAAATTAATGAGTTAGGCATCGCATTTCGCACTAAAATCAAAGAAGAATAAGTATGTTAGAAGTCTACATGGGCTTACACGACTAACATTAAAAAATCAAATATTTTTAATGTTTTAATATTAATTCCAGTATTTTTTGAAGTTGCAATTTGAAAAGATATTCTAAAAGTTAAAATACAGTATGGCTACAGAGAGATATAGTTTTTCTCTTACAACTTTCAGGTATGTTTTTAAGCTCCTCTGTTTCTTATCAGAATCTAAAGATTGTTTAGTTAAATTTTTTACTTTTGGTTTTTCATGTTTGCAAAGTGTGTTCTACTGTATATCTGGATATTTATGTATATATATTAATTTACCTATAATATAAAGTATTTATTATTAATAATTAATATATATAATATATATTATATATATATATATATAATATATAGTATAATATTATATTATATATTATATTATATAATATATATAATATCCAGTATATATATATATATTATATATGATATATATATATATAACTTATATATATATACTACTATATATAAATTAGTATTATAATATAATATAATTATAGTTATATATACGGATGTTAAATCCAGTGCGAGATTTTTTCAAAAATAAGAGAAATTTGCAATTTCCAACGTATTTTTTTAACAATAAAACTAAGAAAATTAGTTTTTATGTAAAAATTGTGGTGCTATAAAAAGTAATAAATTGTTCTTGAATATATATATTACGTATATATATATAATTATTATATATGATATATATATATATATATATATATAATATATATATAGTAATATATATATATATATAGTATATTATTAGTATATATATATATATATATATATATATATTAATAATAATAATAATAATTAAATTGATATTGAATATTTATATATATTTTATTTTTGATCCGGGTTATGGCTTGTCTCCCACACCCCCTCTATATTATTACCCTACGTCCCCTGCTAGTTAAATTAATAGTAATTGAGGGAGATAAATTTTTTTTTTTTTTTTTTTTTTTACTATAGGAATACCTAGGGTAAAACCGCAAAGATGGCAGGATCGGGGTATCTCAGCTCCGGGTAGACGACAGGGTGGACTTCGCTCCACCCTCTTGTCTCCATGGCTCGAGCCCCTAAATTGGGGGGAAATTTTTTTTTTACAAATATTCTCACGAATAAATGCAAAAAAAAAAAAATAAAAAAAAAAAAAAAATCAATAATAACGTACTACTAATAATAATAAAAAAAAGCTTACAAAAAAATTGCAATGAAAAAGACATTATTAAAACAATAAAAAGTAAAGTTTAAAAGTGTTTTCAAAGCTCACAACTTATTAAAATACTATATATATATTTTTAATAGTTTTATTTTTATACCTCATTATTTCTATTTTAATACATTTATTTCGCATAAAAAGTTCAGGAGTAACATGCGATATTAATAATATATATATATATATATATAATATAAATATAAATATATAATATTATATTAGATAAATATATATAATATATATTAATTATTATATAATAATTAGGGGGTGTACTGGAACTGAAATTTTCAGTTCTGGCAGCAACTGGAATTAGCTGGACATCCTAAAAAAATTCCGGCTTTAAGCATGAATTTCTTTTCTTTTAACTTTGATTATAAAGAAATGATATATATAGATATATATACTATATCTTATATATTATATATAATAATATATAATATAATATATATAAATATAAATATATATACTATATAGCTATATATCAATATATATATATATATAAATATATAATATATATAATAGATATATATATATTTTCTAAAGAACACATTTTGATAAAGATATTTATTCATTAATTGATTGCAGATTGCCATAATAATCTCACAAAATGTTTTAAAATGCATCATTAACGTGAAAGACTTATTATTAATGAGTTCAGAATTAATAATTGTTGAGTGTAAAATAGCACAGTGAAAAATTAAAACGGGCAGTACGCAAAACATTTAGTGCAATGCCACTTCTATAAACATATGGAAAATCAGTCACTGACATGAGAGTATAATGGAAGCAAAAAATTTGATTTTTTAATTTAATTTTAGCACAAACTTTTAATTTAGGTTTAAGCCAATGATTTTTTTTTTTTTTTTTTACCTTTTTTTTTTTTTTTTTTTTGTCAGCTTGCCTTTGGGTGTTTTTGTTTGTGTGTGTGATGGCAGATTTGCATAGGCGCGGGCTTCTCTTGAATTTAAAACTCCGCTGCTTAATAATTGCCTCTAACTCGTAACCTTTGCTCTTGTCCGGGTACTTACCCTTGTGATGCGGAGAGAATTATCACTCCAAAGAGCAGAAGAAACAATTTATATCGCATGGTCGGTTATCCTTTTCACGTGCAAAAAAACTAACAAAAATCTCTTTATTATTCGCTTGTAATTTATATATATACAGTTCTTCTGCTGCAATATAACAACGAGTGGATGGTGCTTAAAAAAAAGAATTTCTCGACTTTTTATAAGCCGTCCATTAATGATGTCATTTTAACAAGCTTCTACAGATGTTTTTTATATTTTTTAGATTTATGGTATGCCCTAAACCAAGAAGGTCATTTTAGATCATTCGAAAAACATAAATTTTTTAATTAGAATGTCAATTACTATGTAATATGTTAATCCTACTTGCCAGGACTAATTGAAATGAAAGGTGAAAGTAATGAATGAAATGATTTAGAAAAAGGGTATTTATTTTTATCGCCCTAACTTAAAAAGCATTCTACGAATTCTATGAGCCAATCAAATTTCTTCTTGAAGAGTTGGCAAGTAATAATTTAGATAGGTGTGAATTTTATATTTTAGCTTTTTTAAAAGGTTTAATTAAATTCAACTGGTTAAAGATTAGCCTAAGGATAAATCACAACGATGTAAAGTTGCCGAAATATAGGATTTTCAGGTGAAATCGGCTTGGATTGAGATATCCCCTTCGCTAAGCCCCTCTCCCACATGAACTCCCCCAACGCTCCAATCCTCTACTTCCATATTCTTCCGCGTTGTGTTCTACGAGTTTTCAAATAAGCAGGAGTATGAAATACAATCGTGCTCCGTTTAGCTACTACTACTACTACTACTACTACTACTACTACTACTACTACTACTACTACTACTACTACTACTACTACTACTACTAATAATAATAATAATAATAATAATAATAATAATAATAATAATAATAATAATAATAATAATAATAATAATAATAATAATAATAATAAAAGTAATTAAATAATAATAATAATATAATAATAATAATAATAATAATATTAATATAATAATAATAAGAATAAATAATAATAATAATTCATAGTGATAAATTGTTTTATTAATAAAATAATAAAATTATTATTATTATATTAATTAATATTATTATTATATTTTATTATTATTATATTTATTATAAATTATAATTATTACATTACATTAATAATATTATTATTATTATTATTATTATTATTTTTTTTATGTTATTTTTAAGTATTATATTATTATTATTACAACCTGAAAAGTATCTGCGCGTTTAATGTGCAATTTTTCCTCTGTTTACAAGAGTTACCGGGTGGAACGAGACCCATGCACAATGCCACATCACCATCCATTTTTCCATCCTCCCCCTGTGGACACTGAAAATAGTATTCGACTAAAGGCTGCTTTGTAGTTATTAGCATTTTATAATTGAATTTTAGAAACTGAACAAGTGAGATTTAACGATTAAAAATTTTTCTAAATTTCCTCACGTTTTAATCTCATCCTTTTCTCGTCATAAAGAAAATTGGACCACTGAGAAATGGATACTACTATATGGAAATGACAAATATCTTTTAGCCATCATCTTCAACTCTTTGAAATTATGTTCGTTTTCTCTCAACCGCATCCTTTTTTCTTTTTGATATTTTGCTATTTCATCCCAAAACTCTTTCATTAAGCTCTATTTCTGTATTATCATCACTACTTGATGTTAAATGAGCATTCATGGTTTCAAGCAGAGTTTTTGGCTTGGATGTTGAAAGTTGCTTTATTTCTGCAGTTTAAATTCTTTAAGGATGTCTGTTAATAGATATATCTTTTCCATTATCTGAAGAAAGCTCCTTATATTGCTTTGTTATTTCTTCCTGAACTTCCTTCAAAACATAAGAAGTTGTAAAAAATTTTCCCTTTATATCGAGCATACGTTGCGATGGAATAAAATAAATTTATTTCCAAATTATCAAATCTTTGAGTTAACTCCCAATTTATTGTTTGTACAGCTGATTTAATTCCCTCTTCAGCCTCGAAATCTGAGGTCTGGTGAAGAGTTTTTTATGACACAATAAAAGGAATTACTATTGATATAGATGACGAATGAAAGCTTACTTTTTGGTAATCTCTTCAAATATCTCCAATAGGGTAATACATTTTTCAATTAGTATTAAATCAGAACTAGTAAGTTGTCTAATCTTAGAAGTATTTGAGGAGTAAAGACAAACCGAATCCTTGCTTTTCATATAATAAAAAGAGAGAGAGAGAGAAAGTTTTGATAGCATAAGTGAGTATTTTTAAAAAGATAACTCCTGACACCGCAAGTTGCGGTTGTTGAAGGACCAGTGCCAAACGCGTGCGGTTGCAAGTTGCCATTTGCCAAAAATATGTGCGGGTTGTCAAAATATGTACGGTTGCTGTTGCGGTTATTCGATCCATCACTAATTAATATTACCGGTTATATATATATATATATATATATATATTATATATATATATATAATATATTATATATTTTTGTGTTTTTTATATCTATTATATATATATATATATATATATATATATATATATATATATATATATATATATATATATATATATATATATATATATATAAATATATATATATATACTAAGTATATATATATATTTATTATATTATATATATATATATATATATATACTATATAATATATATATATACCGTATATATATATATATATATATATATATATATTAGATATATAATAGTATATATATATATATATATATATTATATATAATATATATATATATATATAATATATATATATATATACTAGGTGGAGAATGATAAAGAGTTTTTTGTCTGGTATTTTCAACTTTTTGAATCAAACTAATTACTTGCGCCATCTGTTAGGACATAAGAACTACAACCTCTAACATAGTATATATAAGTGGGCGCGCGATTCAGTTAGAGTCAGTGAAGCTAAGTTACTTTCACAATATGTAGTGTATTTCATTTTTCGACATTTGTGTTATTTTTGTGCCATTCACTCAAGTTAACAAAACAGATATTTAAAAATTCATGCTTTTATTAAACTTGTAACGTTCGCATTGTCAACACCAATGTTGTGTAAAAATTATATTTTATTATTTGCATTGAATTCAGCCCTCGTGACTACGCGCCGGACTTTTTGCGTCCAGACATTTTTTTTTTTTTAATTTTTCATAATTTTTTTTATCTTTTTTTTTTCTCCTTCCAGGTAATTCTCAGAAAAAGGTTCAAGAAGATGGGAAAATTTTTGGAATATTTATAAGAAAAAAGAAAAAAAAAACATGGTGGTTCAAAGTTGGAATGGACGTAAAAAGTCCATCGCGTAGTCGCGCGTGGGTGACCAAAAATTGGCCTGAAAAATAAAAAACGCCAAAAAAAATGTTGTTTTCCTTCAGTATTGAATAAATACTGTAGTAAAACATTATAATTTATTTATTTTTTTATTTTTTTTATTAATTTTTAATGAATTTTTTAACTTTGATTTTTTTTTTCAGATTTATTTGAGAGCATTTATTTGTAAAATTTTCTGCATTTTGTTTGGAATTAAATTTTTTCCTAAGTTGTAAATTTTAATTTACTGTTAAATTTAAAAAAAATAGTTACACATTTCAACTTTTTATTTTGAAAGAAAGCACTTGTTAACAAAAAAAATGGGACCAAAGAGAGTGGTAAACACTATTTACAATTTTTTTAAAAATGTACATTTTTATATCTTGAGAATAATTTTTTTCCTTTTTATCATTTATAGGACTGACTTGTAATTTATTTGCAGTTATCTGACTCATCATCTGATGAAGAAATTGAAGGTTTGGAGCTTTCTGTCAAGCGATTGAAAATGTCTTCCAGTACACCAAGAAAGTCTACCCGAAAGACAACAATTCAAGAAGGCTCGTTTTCTGTAAGTATTATATAGAAAGTGTTCAAAAGTTTTTCTTCTTATAGTTACTTTTGATCGTTTGAATTTACCAAGCCTTTTTTTTTAGAAATGTAGCAGCTCAGAACCATCCAGAACCCCCATTGTGTCCAAAACCCAAGCTATACCTTCCATCGACATAGCTTCTTCTCACAGGCCCTCAGAATCACCATTAAAGATTTTGGTTAGATATGATTATGTAAGTATTTGATATAATGTAGTCTAAACATTTCTATTGCATTCACTTTCATACAAAGGTATTTATAAAACCTTTCTCTTTCAGAATAAACCAACGACAACAGCTGGTTCGCAAGCATCAACATCTGGTGAAGCATCAACATCTGGTGAAGCCAGTACAGTGCGTCGGTCTGTTAGACAGAGAAGGAGGAAATTTGGAGAAAGAACGATTGATGACGCTCTGGACGAAACCCTTGATCTTGAGGACATATATGAATCTGATAGCTTATCAGAGGGGGGAAAAAAAATGATGATGATGATGATGATGATGATGATGATGATGATGAGATGATGATGATGATGATGATGATGATGATGATGATGATGATGATGATGATGATGATGATGATGATGATGATGATGAGGACCAAGACCGAATATATAGACTGCCAGAGGAAGAGGAAAGGGAAGAGAGCGAGGAAGAAGACTTTGAACCTTCTGACGACCCTGATGATGGTGATGAAACTTGCTTCAAAGCAAAAAGTGGACACTTGTAGTCGAGTCTTGAAACACCATCGGCAAGGACAAGAGCCAGAAATATTGTAACAGAGAACGCAAAGTTCAACGGTAAAGCGGCAGATGCGTCGACCATCATAGAATGCTTTGACGCTTATATGCAAAGCAAAATTGTAGACCATATAATTGAAAAAACTAACAAATTTTCTCAAGAGTTCATTGAAGAACACGATGTGAGGGACAAAAAGCTGTATCGGCCTACAGATGTTATTGAATTACGCTCATTTTTTGGGATATTGATTGCGATGGGGGCTCACTCTGACACCAAACAAGATTTGGAAAGACTCTGGAATGAAACATCTGGAAAGAGTATTTATCGCGCGGGAATGTCTTTGAGGCGATTCAGGGCAATGTTGACATTACTTCGCTTTGACGACAGAAAAGAGAGAAAAGAAAGAGAAAGAGCAGGGCAGGCGAATCCCGACAAACTAGAACCACTGAGGGAGGTTTTTGACATGGTCAATGACATTCTAAAGGAAAACTACACACCGGGTGCATTCTTATGCATTGACGAAATGCTATGCTTATTTAGGGGCAATGCATCCTTTAGAGTGTATATAAAATCCAAACCCGGTAAATATGGGTTGCTCCTAAGAATGTTGTCAGACTGCGAAACGAACCTTATCCTTCAATTGTTGCCCTATGGTGGGAAAGTAGGAAACATACCAGCTAAAAATCCAGAGGAGATTGTTTTGCAATTGACAAGACCTTACTACCACATTAATAGAAACATAACAACAGATAGGTTTTACACCTCGGTCCCATTGGCAACCCAACTTTATAACCAAGGGCTTACCCTGGTGGGCACGATCAACAGCACAAGAAGGCATTTGCCAGAAAACCTAAAGGAAGTGAGAGGCCGTCAGTTGTTTTCAACCCTCTTTGCCATGTCAAAGAGGCCAACATCAGGGGACAATGTGCCAATAATGCTTGCGTCATATGCAGCTAAACAAAAGCCTCCCAAAAATGTAATCCTCTTATCCACAATGCACTCTAAATTCGAAATCTCTCAAACATACAAAGGGAGACCAAATTCCAAGGCAAGGCCAAAGGTCATCGAGTTCTATAATTCGACAATGGGGGCAGTTGATATGGATGACCAAATGGTCAGAAGATTTTCTTGCAAAAGATCAACACTGCGCTGGACCTTGTCCTGGTTTTACTCCATCCTAGACATTTGCGCCCTGAACGCTTTTATACTATACAGTATAAAAGATGAGAGAACCGTACAGGCGTTGAAAAAAAGAAGGCATGGTGTTAGAATGAACATTTATGAGACGCTAGCCATGGATCTCATACGCCCACATTCACTCCGACGGTACCAAAATAACCCCAGGCTCAGTTCTGAAATCAAGGAATCAATTATAAAATGTTTCTCTGAAGCTTGACCACCACCACCTCAACCACTGCATGGGTTGCCCCAGAGGGATAGAGTGAGAAGAGGCTGTAAGAAATGCCAAAAGGAACAGGTGAAAACGGTGCCGAAGGTCTCAAATGTGTGTAAATTGTGCGACCAATTCCTCTGTAAGAATCATTACAGCAGATTGTGTTGCTTATAGAGGTGTAAAATTTTTTTCTAATTTTTTTTTTATATATATATATATATATATATATATATTATATATATATATATATATATATATATATATATATATAATATTAAGAGATATATATATATATATATATATTATATATAATATATATATATATATATAGTATATATATATATATGGAGAGAGTTTTTTGGTAAAATGAACATTTTTCCATTCAAATATTTTCCTGTCCACCAATTTTAACTGGATTCTTTTCGAAATATTTTTCGCAAATTCCAAATTCCCCCTTTCACCGACACAAAAAGATCCATTTCAATCACAGTTACTTTAGAAATGCTCAATAAAGTCACAGTCTGAGAGATATAGTCATTTCATCACATCAGCAAAACAGTTTCTGTCCACATCTGTAATGAAATCTAGGAATTATAAAAATAGAATCTTTGCGAATCACGCAAATTTCAAAAAAAAATTAAAAATAATATTAGCAAACATAATATTTAAAATATTGGCCAAAACAACTAAGAAAGGACATAATTACATAATGAAACTGTATGAAACTGAAGAAGATGGTTGTCATAAAGATGATATTGAGAAATTTTTCGTTCTTGCGACAACTATGCCGGTTAATAAAAAAACATCTACATAATGGCTGGTTACCTTCGAAGAGCTGCAATGTTGCGCCAGATTTCAAACACCTTAAGAGGAAATTCAAACAGTAGGGGCTGGACACATATTCACCATGTTTAGCATACTCAATTCGACTCAAATGTGCTTTCTGTAAATATTGTGTCTTGTTTCAAGTGACAGTCAGCATGATGAGAAGTGGTTGATGTTCTTTCAACATCAGACCCTTCAATAAGTACAAAGACGTGCACGATTATTGGAAAGGCACATATACAAACCCAAGGGCACCAGACTGCAATATGATCTCAAATATCGTTCATGTAGGCCGTTCCAGTGGACATCCAACTTCACCAGTCTTCGCAAAAAATTTAAAGAAAATAACAATAAAGTATTATTTTTCGTTGTTTCATGCATTATTTTTTTCGGTACTCATGGTTTACCTTTCAGAGGAAATAACCTAGATGAAGGCGTACTTATATACATGCTGTTTATTCATCGAAACAGGTGGTTCAGAATTAAAACACCATTTTGAGCATGAACTGAAAAACGGGTCAAACCGATCACCTATCATACAAAATGAAATAATTGACCTATGTGGCGTGGCACTACAAACAGGGATCTTATCGTCAGAAGGGTTAAAGAAGCTTGAGTTTATAGCATTCTGGCTGACGAAACCGCGAATATTTCAGGCAAAGAACAGTTGTCTATTGGATTACGTTTATTCGATGAAAAGGCAAATGAAATCAAAGAAGAATTTTTAGGCTTTGTAGAGTTCAAAGGACCTAGTACCATTAGTATTGCCAAAGTCATTGAAGATTTTGAGACTAACTTAAACCTAGATCCTGATAAGTGTGTAGGATTAGGCTCAGATGGATGTTCAATAAGTCTGGGAAAGAAGGGGTGTGCAGAGATCTTGAGACAAAATTACAAAAAAAAGCCTTAACTTACATTGCTCCTTGCACAAGCTACACCTTGCCGTGAACGACTTAAACGTTTTCCCAGAAATTCGAAACTGCGTTGAAACTATCAAGGATGTAATTACATTCTTTTGGACGATTGTTTTATGACGCAAGCCTATTGTTAACATTCCTAAACTGTATGAGTAGATGGTTAGAGAAGTACAAGAGCATCCGTGTTTTAAAGAATCACTTCGTTAATATTATTGATGCATTAGGGACATTAGCTGAAGAGGTAACTGCAGCAACAAGAAAAGATGCATATCAAATGCATTTAGCTGTGTACAGATCTTCATTTTCTGTTCCAGTAGTATTAATGGCGAAGTGTTCCGCTATACTGAAGCCAGCAGCAAATATACTTCAATTGAAGGCACTTGACATAGTCAAGGCCAATCAGCACATTCAAACTATTCTCAACATGCTAAGAGATCATCGGGAAGATGCGGAGAACGTCACAGCTGATGTTTTGAACGAAGCAGGCGACATTCCAAAGCATTTGAATGTTGATATAACAGCCACTCGCGTTGCTGGCCGAGGTCTCTAATTATTACTTACTTAGATTCCGTTATATCATCTTTAGAAGTCAGATTTTTTGCAGACAAATCACCTGCATTTTCATATTCACATTTCCATCCGAGTAACATGGGAGCTGTTTCATTGGAGGAATGGAATGAAAGTACATTATCTTGTGATACTTTTTACAATTTTCAGGCATCGAAGGAGAAAGGAAATTTTACACTAAAAATAAATAAAAACAGAAAAAATAAAAAAAGAGATAATAAAGCGTGTATTTTCCGACCGTTTACGCAAAAGCCCTACTGATTACTGTTTAGCCCTCCACAACAAGCACTAAAGTGCGTTCATTTAGTTTTGTTAGCCGAATCTAAACATAGCTAAGAAGAACCATTGGAAGAAAATAAGTTAAAGGGTGCCAGTTCAAGCATTCACCATAATTGCAAACATCAGAACAATAGTGGATAGCTGTACTTAGAAAATTTGCAACTAATCCTCTCAAACTATTGTTAAAAATTAATTTTTTGCAATGGTATTCTTCTTTTTGTAATTGTCATGTTCTCCCCCCAAACGGACCCCTCCAGCCCCTATAAATGATTTAAACCAGGACCTACCCTAAATCAAGGTTTACTAAGTTATGCAAGATGATGACACAAAGTGGCCACCCAGTTAGAAATGAGTGATGGAGTATAAAGAATTCAAAATGATCTTGATAAACTTCTTAGGTATGCAGATAGATGAGAATGAAATTTTAATAATAAAACGTGTAAAGCTCTTCACCTGTTACAATAAAGTTTTTAACTACATATGAATGGGGATTGTCTTGAATCTGTGGACCAAAAAGAATACTGTCAAAATGACAATTGAAAAAGTAAGCAATAATAATGTTTGGAGACAAGGAATAAAGCTAATAAGATCTGGCATATAAATCGCAATGGTTGTGTTACAAGAGCAGGACTAATTAAGTTACCTGTATAATAGCTATGTGTTAGGCCAATAATAGAGTATTGTCACAGTTGGGCCACTATTTGAAAGAACTTAGATACTGCTACGAGCAGACAAGTGCAAGTAGAGCAAACAAGGATAGTTTTGGGTTTCGAAGGGTAAGGCTATCGAAGGCAGAGATGAAGGAGTATAGGACAAATCGTTTCTGAGAAAGCGAAATTTCTCAGAGGGGACATGATACAAAGTCTACAAATTTTTAACATCTATTGATATCGGAGACTAATAAATTCTTCATAATAAAGCACGGACGGGAGACCAGGCCTCATAACTAAGAAAAAATTAAGAAGAAGCATGCCATCTTGATATAAGAAAGCATTCTTTTAGCAATATTGTTGTTAAATTTTTGAAATGGTTTGCCACAAGGAGTTGCTGATGTGACGCAGTGCAAACATTAAGAAGGGGTTTGGATTGGTATATTGAATGGATTGAGTATCATATAGTAATATTTAGACGAAGCCAATTGGCGGAAGTATTTTAGTTAGTAGGGTAGACCACCGGCATTTGTGAACCATAATATATGGGATGGTTTGGGTATCATATATCATTTTTTTTTAATAAGCCAAATTGGTGGATTTTTAGTTACAGTAATTTGACAAGCCCTAGGGTTCTTTGTGGATTTGCATGGGCATGTTTGCTTGGTGAGTTGACTGGAACAGTTCGATATGGCGCATGTGGCTTCTTAATATATATATAGCTAAATGTTTCTAATAAAAGAGGTGTAATTAAGAAAGCTCTCCCCCTTTCGGTATGGCTGAATACGCATATATTATATATATATTATATAATATATATATATTAATATATATATATTATAGTAGTAATATAATATATAATAATAAATAATGATATAAATTATACTATATAAATATATATATATTAGGTTGTCCTTATATCAATACTGAATCAAAAATGTTGAACGCCAACTACCATAACTACATTTATAGCATGTCATGCTAGAGCGAAGTATATTTAATTTCAGGTTTACGACTCACCTATCGGACACGTGCCTATCTCGCCTAAAATTATGTGGACAATGTTTCCATTGAAAACTTAACAATTTTCAGCCACGCCCTCAAACTCATATTTTTATGGAACTATTATGTAATATATATGATATATAAAAAAGTAGTTCACTTTTACGCTATTTCTAGTAAGATTATAATATTAATATCTGTGGTGGTTATAAAAACTTTGTATAAATATATAAGGTTGATTGTGTGCAGGCAGTTTCCTAATCTCGCGTAAACCTATCAACGCAATTGTTGTTTTCTCTTTACTATGTATTCATCTTATGTTGCATCACTCGCACCGAACTCACCATATAATTATTTCGTACGTCTGTGCGGTACACTCTTATACATGTGTCCTAGATAATAGATATAGATGTTTTAAAAAATAAAATTATAAAGTTCACATCTATATCTTGAGAGGCGACGATTTCTCCGTGTTTTTAGTTGGGTGAGATAAACCACTAAATAATTGGAGCTAAATTAAACCATGCAACTAATATCGACACAGATATAGCTATATTTATCATATTATAATATACATTTTTTTAACAAAAGACTTTCACTATCCGTGAAGTGAATATTAATAGTTTTCGACTGCTGAAAAAATAGCTTTGGTACAAAAAAGATCAATGATTATCCGTACAATAGATCATTTTAATTATTTTCTAGTAAATTTTCCTGAAAATGTTAGTGAATATATATGCAAAAAAGAAATCTCCAAAATATAGATAAAAATAAGTAATCTTTTATTAATTTATGGAAAATCTGTTTGAATATAGCACATGCAAATGCTCATGATATCATTAGAAAATGAAGTAAAGAATCAAATATACTGCGGCGGACCAAGAGATACTGGGCAACAGGTACCTGTAGGGCTCGTGTCTAAACAAATCTTTGCATAAATAAGAAAACTACTTCTTGATTGCTTATATATATATACCAGCCACTGATTAGTGTACTGGCGCCAAGTTTCTATGATTGATACTGAAGTAACGATAGGTTTTTATTTTTAATAAAAAAAAAAAATCTACAAATATATATATAACAGTTTATGTAGATATATATATATAAGTAATAGATATTGAGTGTGTGTGAAAAAAAAATATTATGAACAAAATTGGCGGCAGTCTTAGACTGACGAAAATTGCATCCAACAAACGAGATAGATAGATATTTATCTTTGTTTGTAGTGTCGACATACAGAGCAGTGTACACTTATTGTTCGTGAATGCTTTTCTATATGAATCAGTGACTATCCAATTCGAGACTTCAAAATAAATTAAGACTTTGAGATCTTTGGCTGTGAGTATATATTAAAATGCTGACTTTATGATATATATACATAGCATTGTGTGTATGAGTGCTAATAAAATTTTTGGATGTGAGAGACTTATTTCAATGCAGGAGCCCTTTTAGAATTGTTTAAGAAGATGCAAGAGACAATGATATTCAATAGATTACAATATGGAGAAAAATAAAACAATATCAATTGTAAGAAAAAAGAATATATTCTCAAGGTTAATGGACAAGTACGACAGCGCAGCACTAATTCATGTTGTAAAACCAATTGGGGGTAATTAGAGGCAAGGGTCTCCAACATATATATAGAAAGGGCCACACTGACATCACTCCACTAAGTCACTCGATTTTGTCAACCTCAATAGCTAGCAATGGGGATAAATCAATAGTTTCGTGATGTAGTAAAGTAATAATGAAAATAATAATATATATATATATAGATAAACAATTATCAGATCTCAAAGAAATGACCATATTTATAAAATCGTCATATTTGAGACTAAACGTATTAATTGTGGAATTCATTTAACAAATTCATACGCTGAAATGTCTAACAGCAGATATCAGAATCACTAGAATTTCTTTTGATAAACAATCCGGGACATATCGGTTGAGCTTTGCTGGCCCGCGGACTAAATTTATTTGGCTTGGCTTAGTGACTACTCATGTATAGAAAATAGACTTCCAGAATCTATTATTGTGGATCCGCATTAAAAATGCAGATAGGTTCTATAGGTTATTCGTCATTATTACCAATAATATAATGAGGAGTGATATAATATACATGAGACGCTTACGGTTTTTCGCATCCCCGCCCTCTAACGTAATATATATTAGGCCCCTGGCTTTAAAGTGGCGTTTCAAGGCAAAATACGTAAAACAATAAAGAAGGTCCAAAAATACCATATTTTCAAATCAAGTTAGAAGAGATATATATAAATAATTATAAAATAATTAATAACCATAGATATGAAGAATGGGTATTTTATGAATATGAGTTAGTATGAATTGCTTTACTTTCTAAACATAAGACTTAGAAAGAAAAGGTTTAAAGTGAAATGCGTTTTGCGTAGTAATTGACTACAAGTATTATTCTATTTTGTGGGGTAGATATTTCGGCAGACTTCTCAAAAATATTATAGTCCTCCGTGGGTGGTATATGCACAATCTCTATTTGGATGGCCAGTAGCTCACTTTATTGTCCTACTATAAGTATGTATTTGTTAAGCATCCAAAAATATAAGCAAAAGCTTAAATTATGTGATGAAGATATAACAGTCCTTTAAGAAGATTACAATTGCCTCTAGGCTACAGATTTCTTATTTTATTAAACCTACGATATGAGTCATTATCATATATTGCGCAGGCTTTATAATCAGAATTTCGTGTTTATTCAATAATAAATCCCTGTTTTTTTTTTAAACAGTTTAGAGACTATAATTAAGATCCTGTTTTATATCTGAAGCAAGCTAAAATAAATTCTAGAGATCAAGCAATTAGCTATTATACTCAGTAGTTTTGTCAGTTTTAATCACTGTTGATGGCTGTGACGTTGAAATTCGAGAAGCAAGTATCAAAAATATAAATAATATATGAAGTTTGTACAACCTCTGTGAAGAGGTATATTACAATACTGCGATAAAGATTCGACTATAAAGATATTGTAGGGACAAATACCGGTCTTTTGTCTGTTATTACTATTTATTAATTATTATTATTATTCGATTATTATTATATAATTTTATATATTGTCTATTCATATATATTATTTCAAATATATATCGTCATTTCTTATATAGAAAAATATTAAATTTTCAATTTATTATATTATTATATTCAATAAATTATTAACAAAACTGGTAATGAATTTGCAATCAAAATTAGTAGGATCCTGGTTTCCCGATTAAATAAAACAATAACAACTCACGAATTAATATATAAAGATCCCTTCAATTAGAGTCAGAGTGAAACTTTTAAAATTTAAGCGGAATTGTTGGGAATCTTAAAGAGGTAAATGAATTAGTTGAATGATCGGTGAATGATGCACAAGGACTTCCATGGTCAATAGACTGTAGAAATGAAGAGAGGGAAAAGTATTTGTTGCGCAGTGCATTCAAGAACATAAGAAGATGTATCCAGAAAAACTTCCTCATTAACAGTAAGTATGATATTAATTCGAATAATTAATATTAAAAAAATTAAGTACATGTGGTTTAGTTTGTTTTAAATCTATATATATATAAGTCCGTTATAGACTGCAGCAAACTTATATAAATACAACTAATTCGAGACTATTTGGGACCCCAACTCAGTTTTATTTTATTGGCAATAATAATAATATAAAATAGAAATTAACTTTTACTTGCTAATTTATCATATTCATTATAAAAATAAAATATAATTTGTTACCTTTGTCTTAGTAAAATCGATAAATTTTTTTCGTGTCATGTCAATTCCAAAGTTTGCCACCCTGAGCTCTCGTTTGTAATCTCTTGTGAAAGCGCGGAGAAATTGAATTTATTATGTGTTAAAGAATAACTATATAATATCATTCTTATTATTGAAAGGATCATCCCTTTCACTAAATGTAAGGGAAGCGATATGTAAACAAGATAGATTGACATAACTAATAAAAATATATAAAAAAAGAGCTCATTAGGTTTAAAATCCAATCCCTTACATCTGCCAATTGGTTTAACATTTATCGCACGATGGCGCGCACGGAAGTTTTAGACAAACCTCTAATAGATTGTAAAATATATAAATTCACTAAAATTAAAATATGTTACATATGAGAGTAATTAAGATCTTAATGGGTAAAGTTAATATATACTTAATATAATAGGCATACAAAATTATTTAATATCCCTCCCATTTAACGAATAAGCGCCAATATTAAAAAATTTCCTGACAAAATTAAAATTTTAAAATATGTAAATATATATATAATAAATATATTTAAATACTTTTATGTAGGAAGATGAAACACAATGTTATTCATCATTTATATAATTTGATGGCATTGATGATATATGAAATGTAAAAAAACTTATTAATATAATTAAATAATATAATATATTATATCTATACATATTAAGATATATGTAATAAAAACTTCAAAATTTATCATTAAGTTTAATATATTATACAAAAAAATATTATTATATTTATCTTACATCAATACGTGATCTCCCTGCCTTGCATTGGAATATATTTACCAGATATTAGAAATAAAATATATGAAGTATTAATTTATATGAGTAAAATCACTAACCATATTCATTCAAGAACATATATTAGATCATAAATAGATAAACTACATTTAAATTATATAATATATATATATATACTAATACTATTTTATTAATATATTTTATTAATATTATTATTACTATATATAGCCACAGTTAAGTGAGATTCACTTATTTTATGTCTAAGATATAGATATATAGCCACTTAAATGGTGTAGTTTAAAGATCGCCATGGTCTTAAAAAAATTCCTTTTGATTCAAATACGTGTATAACCATTTAATTGGACTTATCACCCTCTTCTTCTGGCTTAGATGTTTAATTTAACAAGTGTACTTTTACATTGCTCGGTAGAACTCCGACCTTTCTTACAAAATATTACAGTTAATATATATATATATATACTGTAATAATAAAAATTTTGTAATGATAACTTATCAGGCCTAAATTTAGAATAAGCATTTTTGCATCTGTTAGTATGTCACTTGAGAAGATGCGAGTGGTGGCTTCTCAAAGATTTTCTCCATCATATAAAGTTTGTTTAAATATATCAATATATGCTATAAGGATAATGTATTTCAGAGGTTGTAGTGGGTAATGATAAGAAATTGAGATAAATCAATTATATGTGATATATGTCTTTCTTTCTTCAATAGATTTACTCCAACAATTTTACTGTTATTTAATAAATTTTTATCATAGTTTGATCGGATAGCAACTTATATAATATTATATATATATTTATACCGTCTCCTATCAACACTTATCACACCTTTTTTAATATTATTTTCTAAAGCCGTGATAAATATAAACTCAGATAATTGACATCTCATTTTGGCATTAAAATACATTCTCACTAGAATATTTTAAATAAAAGTTAGAAAAAGTGAATTAATCACTCTCGCCAACTTTGGCTGCTATCGTTGTGGATTGCTTTTATACACAGTACTTGGTCTCTATTTATTTAAATTTACTGATCTGAGAGTGCTTTATATACTCCAATGCTTTATGTAATTTTTGGCAGACGAAGTTGGCTATTACCTTTTGTTTCTACAATCGTCGACTTGTCTAGATGTTGCTAATTAGAGACCATCTGAATTAACTGTATAAACTTCTGGTTCTCCTTGGGCATTACGCTACCGTGGACTTCTCAAATACATATTATTAATGTTTTTTTATTTGATTTGTCATCATTCTTACAATCCTAATTTGACTGCCCATAATTTTCTACGTCTCATCTCCTTACGTAGTCTCGTGAAACGACCGAAATATAGAGATATGCGTTAGAAGGAGGTTTCAATTAAGATTATGTCTGGTAAACCTACTACTTTTTGAATAGGTTTTATTGTCTCATGTACGTTTCACACTTCATTCCTAAAACAGCTTCATTCCCCATCCTTCAGCTTGTTACTTGTTATTTACTCTTAGGACTGTGATGGCAGAAGCGGTGCCTAAAATCAAGGAGGAATATATCGGGCACCTATAAGACGTGACATAGAGGAGCATGCGACAGGAGTAGCATCAAGTACACGTGTCTTTTTTGGGAAGGGACTCATGGGGTTGATGGTAGGGAGCAAAGGAACAATCACTCACGATCTTTTTCATTCATCGCGTTATAGACACGGGAAGCTGGGTCACAGTGTGCAGACTCCTGAATGGATGAGTCGAGAACAGCCTTGCCAATTGCCCTACGAGGATATCATATCATGCAATAATCTCGTAGACACTGTCAGCGGAGGTCCCTGCTCTTCTAGTATAGAAAATAGTCGAGACCATGCGAACCGAGGTATACCTCGATTAATAATGGGGTAATGAAGTCGACCGCAAGGTTGATATAATGGTTTAGTGTGGGTGTAAAAAAAAAAGGATTAGTTAGTCTAAAATAAGGTCTACGATGTTTACAGAGAGGGGGTGTGAGTGATTTTACGTTAGAATGGGAGTGTTTCGACTCGAACTCCCTGTTGCATCAATTGCAGAGCTCGACTCGAGGTTTTCTAATGCATCACACGACCACCTCTACACTCTCTTAATTCTGAAGTTAAACGCCCGGACGCAGCACAATATAGGTAAACTACTCTATGTCTGAGTGGGGCACTATAATACTGATTCAATCAAGAGTATACTATCTTACGCGTTAATTCGTCATTTTCACCATGACGGTTTTACAAATTAATCTGTGATAGTAGTTGCGCAGATAGAGAAGGGAGCATAAATGGTACGGTACTCTTGCTAAACGAGTGAGACTTCTTGTTTGATTGCCTCTTGTAGAAATCCAGTAAACAAATCAGACACACAATCTCAAATCGCTCTTCAATAACTCCCATTCTAATTGCAACAGAACAGGACCAATCTGACGATAAGGTAACACCTACTTGAGATTTTTCTTTTTATAAAGAAAGGAACGTTTCGATCATCAATTGACATTTAGAATATACATATTCAAAATAAAAATTTATACAATTTTCCTTAAAATTAATTTCATCATACGTTTCGTTATATACAAAATTGATCACAATTTAACAAGTTAGCACATCAATATAAAATTTATAACATTATGAAATATAAATGTTTAATTAATTTCTTTTATATTTTATTAATTTTACTAGTAATTTATTTTAAAAATAAATGCTGATAGAAATCAACTTTTCAATCAAAAAAATAAAAAAATTAAAAACGGAATTAAAATAACGCTCGTTATTAATTCTTAAAATTTTTGCTTAAAAATTGTAATATTCTTTTAGGAAGGTTCATGTATCTGTATTAAAAAGTTTTTGGGTGCATTTGCTTCTTTGTCAAGGCAATTTTTTTCGGCGTTAGCCTTTTGTCAATTCCTTAACTTACTTAATAATTTCGGCATCTGGAGCCAGTTGCAGAAGTTTAAGATTTCTTTTTGATTAAAACTTAAAAAATTTTTAAACTACAAATATATACTGTATACCTAGTGATTTTTTAAAATTTGTATTAGTCTTAAATTTTTTTAACTTTAATTTTTTTTTTATTATTATTTATTTTTATTTTATTATTATTATTATATTATTTTATCTATTTCAATATCAATATATTCTTATTGTCCTCCTTTACTGGATGTGCTCATTCTCACTTCATTACATGGATGTCAAGTGCAATGAGACACTCTTCGTTTCCCAAGATACTTATTTCATAATAGGCTCCCTTAATATGGATTCATAGACACCATCTCCGTCCGATTGATAATAACCCATTTTCTGTTTAGATACATCAAAATATTCAACGCAACTTAAAACATCTGTTCGTTTTCTTTAGTCATTAGATATCCTTGAAAAATTACATGATTTCTTTGGCGTCAGTTTCTTTCTCTTTGTAGAGGTGTGGTTTACATTTGCATGGAGTACCCGTCACATTTCTTTCACTTTGTAGTGGTGTGGTTTAAATTTGTATGGAGTACCCGTCACATATCCCCCTCGTCCTCTATGGATTTTCATCAATGCATTTCTCACACAATCTCATTTTTTTTCTTTTTTTGTTTATTAAAAGTTTATTCCCTACGGGCAGTGAACTATTCTATGGAGGAAAACTACTCAAGGTAATTTCTACCTTGGATCCGGGCGAGGGATCAAATCTGTGAACTTGATCATTATCAACTTATAATTCCAGTGATTATTAGTGGTATCAATATTTTTTAACTTGCAGAGTTTATAATGAATGAGTTTGCATATAGAATTCTTTCTGTATATAGTACAATATTTAGCAGTCTCGAATCCCGACAGTCTCTGGGAATTTGTTTCATGTTTCTTCAGGTGTCTTTTTAACTGGTTTCGTCTGTTGAATCCATAATTGCATTCACAACGAGTTATACGGGTTTTGTAAGCCTCGGCAATTAAGAGGTTATTCCAAGTATTTTAAGTGTTTTGTTTTGATGACTCTTTGAAAACGCTTTGTTTAGGAGATACGACAAACATTACATGCAAACTTTCTTAATCTACAAGAACTGATTGAAAATCCACCTGCAACTAGAATACACTTATGCAATCTTTCTCTTATTTGCTGTCGACTTTTAAATTAGCGACTCTGCTTTTGCTTGAGTTCACCACCATTTTACTTTTTTCTCTAGACAGCTCAGTTTCCATCTGTATTGTTAAACCATGACTAGATGGCTCATAGGAATAATCCCTTGGAGTTTGGTCCGGGGATGAGCAGGCTGGTTGGGTACTCGACCAATCCAGCGATCTCCGTACTGTTAGCGTTAGAAAATTCGGCAATGCACAAAATGCTTGGTGGCACCATGGTCAGAAACCCATTGCCATTCTTGTTTTGCTGTGCTATTGATTCGTTTCGGATTCTGCACTTGCTGTGTTTATTCTTGTATCTAGACATAATAATGAACTATTAATCATCTGTGAGAGTGTTACTTGGGAATTTATACACCAAAAAACTTCAAGGTATCTCAATGGACGAATTGGACATCAACTAAAAGTAGGTGTGATTAATTTTATGGAAATCTGAATTTTGGGGTTTTAGGCAGTAAGCAGAGGAAGAATGAAATTGAAATTTTTGTTGGTTGCGAGTAATGTAAATTGAGCACATAAGTTGCTGTTTGAAGGTAAATTAAAACTAAATTTTTACAATATGATTTTATCTTTTTTTCTATTTATTGGTAATTAATGGCAGGCCACTGGTGCCTAGGCATATGGTTGTGTTTGGGTGTTATGACTAGTTCGATTCTTTATGGTTGTGCTGTTTATTTTATAAACGTTTTTTCATTCTATAGGTTGATACTTTTTTTTATGAGTTGGTTATCTTATATGTGTTTTTCGTTGTTTATTGTTATCGTGCTTGGTACGTTGTGGGGGTCTTAGTATTAGTTTCGCGCCTGGTATTTTCTTCTATTTGGTGTGGTTCCCATATTTGGATGCTTCTTTTTTTTGGTATTTTTAATTCTTAAGGCCTTTTTTGATAAGGATGATTTTCTAGTTTCTTCAAATTATTATTTTTATTATATATTATTATCCTTAATCAATTAATTTTTGAATAATTCTTGGATGTGGTGAAACGCTGGTTGGTGAATCATCTAAAATATTTATATATTATTTTGATTTTATATTATTGTGGGAATGATTATAATATTTTATAGTTCAGATTCTTTTTTATCATATGAAAAAATGCCTTTGGAATGTAAAATGTTGGATTGTAGAAAATGATATTTTGAGAGAGAGGAGTCAGCGACCGGGGGACGCCAAAGTTCCAATGTTGATTTTTTTAACTAGGGAATACCCCAATGGACCAGAGGGGTTCGCGGCCTACCGGGGACGAGGGGATCGCGCAAAATTCTTATGTTTAAAAGCAGTTTGAGGCAAGTTAGTGATCGTGGTATTTTGAAGATCGATTAAAGAGTATGATTTCTCATCAATTTCTTATTGTTTTTGAGTGATTTTTAATGATACTGTTGATACGTATTATAATTCAAAGTGGCATTGAGTATTTTATAAGTTGATATATGTGTTTGGGGTTTTTTGAGCTTGCTAGATGTTTAGAGAATGGTAGGTGTGGTCTAAGTCAGAAGTACTTGGCATTTTTCTCTAGATTTGAACTAGATAGAATGACCAATTATGAGAAAGAGGCATTGATATTAGAAGATGTAGATGGGCCATTTTTGCTGGTAATGTTTTTGAGTATTGTATAACGATCTGTGGCTTCCTGTTTGATAGAATACTCAAGGAAATCATGTAGAATTTGAGTGGAGTTGGAACTATGATCTCTTTGATATCAGTTTGTCAGGAATTAATACGCGCGGATACCCATTCTAGGGGATCGTCGCGTTGCTCTAAACTGGCTGTTAGCATTCATAAGAATTTGTGTCGTTCGGGATCCCGTCGTCCCCTCGTAGGCGCGAAACCCCGTCGTTGTTTGGTTCTTGGGCTTTCTTAGTTAAATCGCATGATTGGTCCAGTAGAATTGTTCTCCAAAGTTTGTTCAATTCTTAACATTTAATTTTAAGCTTTTTTCATTATATTTAAAATCTGATATAAATATTATTTCCTGTAGATGTATGTTTTTCATTTTATAAGCTGAAAATATATATTTTTATATAGTCTGTATGTATTTTTATATTATATATTATTTCTATTATATCTTTTACAGATGGTTATATATATTTATAATTATAATTATATATAGATATTTATATATATATTGGTGGGCATAGATCGCAAAGTGGGGGGGGATGCTTGAGGTATGAGTATCTCCCTAAATTTGTGAAATACTAAGTCATTTGGTCCACCCACATGGACTACGCCGTTATAAAATAGATCACGTGTCTATTAGTAAGGCGGCTTTGTGTAGAAAGGGGCAATAGGACAGGCCGTAGATTGAGGAGGAATTGTAAATGAATATACTACAGGATTGGAAGATGGAGAGGTTTCTGGTACTGACTGTATATGTTCACAGTAATTGATGGTGATTTGTGTTGATTATATATAAAGCAGAATCTTGATGAAATGGTCTGGATTAGAGACTAACCGGAACTTGCCTTAAGGCGAGGTGGGTGCCGCATTGTGAGAGTGAGAAAAGTAACCTTTAGAATGTTGTGTGGTAATATCTGAAATAAGCCAATGAAGGGTTCCATTAGTATGGTTTCCTGTTGATATTTAATGTCTTATCGTTTACAATTGTAGTTCTGAGTGGGTTGGAAAAACTATTTCCAAAATAATGGAAAAATAGTTTTATCTTAAAGATTTTTGTTTGTGAAAGAAGGATGTTCCGTAGTCTGAGGAGCGATAGAGTTATTTTGTATTTTGTAATAAACTTTATTAGCGTTTTGTAACCGAGTGCTTATATGGTAGTTTATATTAATAAATAAATAAATCCAAAGGCGGGATGACGAATAGGTGCATGTGTTTGGTTGGCCAGATTTGTTCTTGCGAGTTTAGATGATGCGATCTGGTGGTGGCTCACTGTTTGCTCGCGCTTAAAGGATTATTCTATGGGCCTAAGGTCTTGGTTTCCTCGTGGAGGGATTGAACGGTTGTGGTGTTATAGCTTGTTTGAAGTTGCAATGAGAAGTGTGTGTCTATGCCAGTGTATTTCCAAAGTTTGTTAGAGTTTGCATGTATGTTTGTGTTTCTACAAAGCGTTAGTTCAAAAAGGAATATCTTAATACTCTGGATAATCTTGATTTTGGATGCTTTCTTATTTGTGATGCCAATATGATGATTAAAAGATAGAAGAAATCAGGTCGGATTCCGAGATATTGTTTATAGAAGAATTTTGCATCATTCATTATAAATAATAAGTTAAAAATATTGTCATATAATATTATTGGTGAAACAAATGTAGGTCATATATAAACAATATTGTTTATATGTTTATGATAATGTTCAATTTTTATGATTGGATCCAAGAAATTTTACATTTGTTACAAGCAAAAATGTATATGGGTTGAGTATATATGAAGTCCTTTCGAAGAGAAGAAAGTAGGATAAGATCACATAGAAAATTTGCAATGATACGGGAGGTGGATGTGCGGTGGTGGTATTTGGAGGGTGAACCTGTAGTGCTATGAAAGGTTTAAATCGAGAGGCGTGGCTATGACTATTAAAGTGGAGCTTATTATAAGGTGTCTTGGGGAGGTGTGTATCTTGACGAAAGTTTTGGGCGGTGTAAAAGAGTATCAAAGGAGACAATAATATATAATAATATAATAATATATAATAATTAATAAATAAAAAATTAAAGTAAAAATTAAGATTACCAAATTTTAGTATATAGGTATACAGTATATATTTGTAGTTTCAAAAATTTTTTAGTTTTAAACGAAAGAATCTTTAACACTTACGCAACTGGTCCAGATGCCGAAAGTTATTAAGTTGTTAAGGTAATTGACAAAGGCTAACGCCTAAAATTGCCTTTGACAAGAGCAAATTGCCCAAAAATCTTTTTTAATAATAACCTTCCTAAAAGAATTAAATTTTTTAAGCAAAAATTTTTAAGAATTATTACATCATCATTTGTTTAATTCCGTTTTTAATTTTTTTATTTATTTTTTTGATTGAGTTGTATTTCTATCAGTATTTATTTTTAAAATAAATTACTAGTAATTATAATATAGAATTAATTAATTTTATTTCAAATGTTATAATTATATTGTGTGCTTCATTGTAAATTGTCTGATCCATTTGTATTATATAAGAACGTATGATGAAATAATTTAAGGAGGGTGATACTTATTCTTGAAATTATTCAAATTGATGATGAAACTTTCCTTCTTTAAAAGAACTCCATAGTCTGTTGACTATGTCGATTGGGTTTCCTTCTGTTGCATAAAGAAGAGGAGGGGATGGACTATCCTGTTTTCAGGGAAGTAGTGATAGGGGACGGGATCCTAAGGAAATAATTGAATAATCTAACGGATATTTCTTAACTTATAAGACGATAGAACCAACATATTAGATCGTTTTTGAGCTTTTTAGGCCATTCTCAATCTAGATGGTATGAACAAATATACTTTAATGAGTGTTAGGAAAACAAACTGGATTGTTAGTACTAGCATGAGAATTGAGAGGGAGAGAGTCATGGATGTAGCAGGTGGAAACCCCGGATGTTTAGATCCCAACATAGCAGATTAACTGAATCTATTTCTATTATCAGTCGAATGTATTTTAATTTATATTAAGGCTCTTCTTAAGGGGATATTATTAAATATACTAAATATATATATTTATATATTGTATCTGAAATATCATTATCATATTCCCGTAATTATATCCATTATATAACGGTATCTTGTGGGTGGTTTTAACATTGGTTTAAACCCATGGTTTTTAATACACTGAAAAAACCATGCCATATAATTTTAAAAGATTATTATTAATGGTTTTTGTATGTTATTGGTTTTTCAATATTTCAATGAAGTAGCTGAAAGGTAAAATTGTCTATATTATATTAGTGAGATGTATATATTTATAATATATATATTTATATATTATATATATATTATATATAATTAATATATATATATATATATATATATATATATTAATATTAATAATTTTGTAAACTTTACATGTTTAAAACGTATTAGTGTGTCCCGCTCAAGAGAATTCATCGTACCATGTGACCATATTTCAAAAGTGTTATAAATAAACTCCTATGTGGATGTGATCTTTGGTGGAAATGTGCATACGTGCGCGAGGATTTTTCTTTGATGCGTCATTATCATCTGTCATCCTTAAGAGAGTTCAATATAAGTGACATGTGTTATATCGAATGGGCCATTAATCTATATTTTTGGATGCATTGCAAATAAAATTTTTGGGGGTAAAATAATAAGTAACAACCTTTTTTTTCAGATAGAGTTATGTATTATTTTATACCTCTACTTCAATATTTTCAATAAGTTACTCAAAAATAATAATTTTATCCATTGTAATTCGTGAAAATATGAGTTTCAGAATTTAAGGATATATTGGAATTTTAATGTGTTATAGAATGTGTATACTTTTTCCCAGTTGTGATTTTTAGCTTTAAATCATTAACATTAACCTACAACTATTTCTATAGCATAATTCCCAACAAAAAACACCATTGGTTTATTTTTTTAGATATAGGTTTGTGTGTTTTTTTAAAACATGGTTTTTTCAAATATATATATATAATATATATATTATTATATATTATTATATATATATATATATATATTATATTATATATATATTTATATATATATTATATATATATACGTGTACAATTTGTTCGGTGCTTATGTAAGTGATGATCCATTTAAGAAGAACACAGAGTCCGTATTTCCACAGTTATTTAAATTTAATAAAAACATTTTATTAATTTACCAAAATTAAAAAAAATGGTGAGCTTTTCCTGAATGGCTTGGCAACTATCAACATCTTATTTTGCATTATTCTTATTTTGTTATTACCTGCACGTTTTTTCGAGACTATTTGCCTATAAAATGCTTAACTTATACAGCCAATTGATTATTCAAAGTAATGCTTATCAATTTACGTAGTAAAAATGTCAAAATTGATGATTAAGTGTATTTCGAGCTTCAAAAACTTTTTCCACTATAAGGAAAATTCAAATTGCTAACCATACCTCGCATATTTGAGTTAAAATTAACTGCAAATTTAAGTCTCTGGAAATTATTCTAAGTAAAAATCTAATTATAAATGAGTAGCTTATCTGCAAGCAAATTAAACTCCTTCATCTACAAGATGGAGGGTAATAAGAAGTGAGCAGCTTATCTGCAAGCGTATTAAGCTCTTATTAAAATTTGGGATGCGCTTATCAAAAATTGAAATTATTACGCTATTGAATCGTTTTATAATTGGAAGTGGCTTAATCCGAATCAATTTACACCTATGAAATAATTTACTAATTCGAGTTTCACGAAATAAATTTGTCAAGCTCAGAGCAGATAATCTAATTTAAGAATCTTTGTGTAAACCGAAATTTCGCAGCATCGATTTAACGCGTTGAGATCAATGTTTCTAACGAGCTCAATAGACGAATTAACGAAAATGAAAGGTAATATGGAAGGTTCCAGTTTATCTTTTCCTAGTTCGGCAAATTACTCTTCATTCGGATTTATAACTGCTGACACTAATGATCCCATAAATTTAAACAATATTAAAATTTCAGCAAATCCCAAACCTCCTAAATTCATCTATGTATGCAATTTCTGTATTTAATCTTTTATATTAATAGTATATAATAATTCTTAGAACGCATCAATCGGTGCCTTTGCAGAGAAATAATGAAAATATCGCTTATGATTAATTTTAAGAAAATGAATAGACACGTTTGGGAATATCCAAGAACCAGAACAAAATGAGTCTCAGATTGAGTAGAAATATGTTTACCCTTTGCATAAATGTGTTGGTAGTCGGTTCTCTTTGTATGGGGGGAGGAGGGAGGCTGGTGGTATAGAGAGATTTTACATCGCTGGACTCATGTCAATGTAGGAGGTTCTCTTTGAACAACAAATGATTGGTGATGCCAGAATGTTTGTCTGTTTAAATTCGACAACGAGAAAGAACCTTCACTAACGCATTCGAGATTAAAAATGAACTTGTGTCTTTAGCATGAGTGTGTTTTTTTTTGTGTGTTTCTGGAGAGCACGAGTGAGCTTGTTTAAAGATAAATGAAAAATAAATTGGTTGGAAAGAGTTTTTCGTATATATTTATTTTTATGAGATTTTAGGAAAAAACGAAATGACCTCATAATTATTATCTTCTATAAAATACTTTTCATTTTCTTTTTTCTTCCTCTTCTGTTTAAAGCTGTTGTACTTTTGATTGTTGTTGCTATTATTGGTGTTGCAGGTGTCGTTTTTGATTTTGTTGCTCTAATATCTGCCTTTTATGTTACTATTGTTGTTTTGGTTGTAGTTGTTTCTGTTTCTATTAAAATTATATTTTCATTTCAGATTACTGATATTGCTGCAGTTGCTTAATTATTGTGATTAATGTATTTTCTTTATTTATTGTTGTTGTTATTGTATTTTCATCTTGGGTTTCCGATGTTTTTGTAGTTTTTTGTATGTTTTTTGAAATATATATTGATGTTGCTTTTATGATAATCGCTATTTTTGTTTTCCTCACTATATTATTTTTTATGTTTTTATTAAGTGTGTTTGTGTTTTTTGTTGTTGTTGTTGTTTTTAAGGTTTAAGGCTCCTCTCATTTAGACTAATTCCCCTCACTTAGTTCGATTATTATATATAACTATTTATAATATTATAGGTTATCAATCAGTTTATACCTATTATAATTACACTATACAAATTATATTAAATGTGACTATATATATATATCAGTAGATACTGTCCATAACTTAATTTTTACCTATAATATTACTGTGCTATCTTTGTTGATCGTAACATCAGTGTGGTATATTTATTTTACTTAGGAAAAATTATCTTCTCAATTAAAGATTGCTAACAAATACAATATGTTGATTTTTAGAGATAAATTAAATGATTGATACTACTTAAGAGTTTGATAAGTGATGACTAGTTAATATAATATAGATGTATATGATAATAGAAGTAGAATAGGATGAGGAGGGAGATCTCTGAGAAGGAAATGGTTAGAATCAGGTCATTGAGGATCTGGATTATAGTGTGACGTAATTGGTTATAGTAAAAAAAGTAGAATAATCTATCGGTATATACGGCTTGAGTGGAGTGGCTTAGTTTTTTCAACGATAACGAACAACCTACTATTATATGGTGTGTTAACATATAGGGCGTGTTTCAAGTTGATCACTATACGTTATACTTAGATAACTTTCGTAGTTATATACGGTATACTTGTTTAGTTCAGCTGTCCTTGATATTATATTTAAATGATGATTTCGGGTTATATCTTTTTTCACTTTTCACACTTCCTCACAGTAAGAGTCTATGGGCCTTAGCCATCAAATTATATAATTATATATAATAATTATAATTATATATTATATAATATTTATAATAATATTAAATAAATTATATATATATTAAAAGATATTTATAATACAATATTTTAAATTATACGCATTATTAAATATTTAGTATTTATAAATACTTTATATATTATTTTATATACATGGGATATATATATTTAGGTAATAATTATATTAATAATTATAATTTATTTGTATATATGTAAAATAATTATACTATATAAATAGTTATAATTATACACACGAGTTTGCAAGTGTCATAGGGGTTCATTTTTCCAATAAGTGCCTCATGCATTAATAAATGAGTCACAGATAAAAGTGCTATCATAATATGCTATTTAATACGTAAAGTAATTATAATTATTCCAGGTTATTTATCGTATATTATTTATTTTTATAATAATTTATATCTAATTTAATATTTAATTTATTATTATACTACTTAACCTCTATTTTGTTATTTGGAGAAAGTAGATATGAAAACATTTGAAGTAATTACACATAGCACGCATGTAAATAACAAACTGAAGGCAGGAAGGCTGGTTATGAGTTCATTCTATAAGATTAAGATATTAAGAAATAATTAAAATAACCGAATGATCATACAGAATAACAGTTTAAAGAGATAATAGACCCATCTATATTCAATTTATTTTTATAATATAATATTCACACGTAATCACATAATATATCATATACAACTATTATTTTTCAATTTTTGAATGATTTCGATAATTGGTCAAAGTTTAACAAGGATAATTCAATCAATCAAGGTAGGCTAATATGAGAGAGATAGAGAAACATACTCTATACCAAAAGGGTAAAAACAACTCACAGATCTCAAATTATTTAAAAGCAGCGCAAAAGTATAGAACTTACATATACCAACAAACCAGCCACGCATACTCTAACAGAACAACCCTAATCAACACTTAAGAGTACATATTAGATCGCCTTCTAAAATGACTTTTCACAATATTGACAACTCATAACAAAACATCATAATAATTTTGCTTGTAATAACTGCTCGTTAGGTCCCACAGACTTTTCCAACCGTGCATATATATCATAATACAACACATAATGTAAACAAGGTCAGTCACAAAATGCTTACAAAAATAACTAAAAACACAACAATCACAACCAGCACAGTGAATTCTTATATTTATTATTCATATCTCAATTATTAAATTTCATTAATCTTATTATATCGTCTACTCTCAAATATAATCCTAACTTACTCAATAAATTATTACAAATAAAAAACATCAACTCTTCAACACTCTATTATTATTATTATTATTATTGATTAATATAATAATTACAATTTATTTTATATAAAAATTATATAAAGTACCGTAAATATAGCTATACCTTTAATTTAGTTGCATATAAAATAGGAATAAATTTATATTATAATAATATTATACTATTATTTTATAAGTAATAAATTATAAATATAATTAATCAATTATATATCTAATCTACTTAGGGTGTAATCAAATTATTATTTAGAATTATATTAATTATTATTATTTTGCCACTTAAATGTAATTTAATATTCTACTTATTATTTTTTATTAATTAAATCCATTGTAGCATTTTAGTATTATTTATTATATGCAAAAATATAGAAATATATTAGCTTTTAAATATAAAAACCTATTCTATCAAATCTTCTTAACGGAGCATTACAATTAATCCCTAGAATTATTAGGCATGATCCTCTTCAATATTACATCACTTGCTATATAAAATCTCACTCTTTAAGAGTAATTAATCTGGGTTCGCGTTATAGGGAGGGCTCTTACTAACCATTAGAATTTTAACATTCACACCACCTAAAGGAATTTTTTTAAAGTATGAAAATTTCACAATTTTAGGGTGCACTAAACGCTTTATTTGTGTTATTCAATTATTATTCATATTTACAAGCAGTATCTGATATTTCAATTTTCGCTAATTATAGAAGTCTAAGGTAAAGATTATATATTTTGCATACCTTATATCTTATAAATAAGTATGACAAGTAAAATCTTCTCTATAATTTGCTTTGAGTATATACAAGGATTAAGATTGAGGCAATGCTTTTAACTTCGAGAGAATTTCATTATTCTCTATTAGAGATTTATAAAATGATTTAAATATTGTATAGAATTTTTTTTCAGATTTGTGACGTCAACGCGAAAATTCACTTTTTCTATCATACACTTGTTTGGTTAAATACTACTACAAGGAATAAGACATTTCTAATTACTTGGAAGATGAATAATAAAATTAAAAAACATAAAACATTATTTGTAGGACCAAATATTTACACTCACACAAATACTAACAAGGTATCCAAAATAATCATTGGTTTACTCAAATACTCAACATGTCACCATTTTTCAAAAACCATCAAAAACTAACTAATACAAATTAATTTACTAGATTTTAATTATAAAATAATTAACTGTATATTAATATACAATAATTTCTAATAATTAATAGTGACGGCTTATAATTTCTAGTAGCCTAACTCATATTAATACTAAAGACAAGAATAAACATTCAGACTACAGTAATACTCAAATTATAAATACAGGTTGTACCTTTATATTCACAAGAAGTAATAAATATCTCTATTTATACACCCTATTAAGTCAACTCATTTATCATATACCTTTACTATTTATATATATAACAGAGCATATTTAGCTTGTTATAATATAAACGTAAACTCATACAAACTAAAACATACTAATAACGACACTAATAATTAATTAATATATATATCACTACACTTAGGTTAACTATTACCATAAGTACAGTAATCAAGCACGTTGCACGATTAATTACCAACTACTATATACATACTTATATGAGAGGTCCCTCATCTTATTCAAAACCTAGCAATATATTATAATTTAAATAAATTCATTGACAGATTAAAACTTGAATAATTTTATAATAAATAATTAATAACAGTCACCTTCTAATAGAAACCCAACATATTTGGCTCAAAAATTAATAATAAAAGTCAGCCCGTCATGTACCAGGGTGCTGGCTAACTTAACTGGGACAATCACCGATATAAACATCAGAGTCCACCTAGACTACCACCCACAAACACAATATTCAACTACTATATTAAAATAACTACTAAATTACAGAACAATGACAGTTAAAATTTAAATAAACGGACGTAATTAGCCATTTACCAAACCCACAAATCTCTCCTAATTACTACAATTAATGAATCATCAGTCCAATCTATTATTACATTAATAAATAAGAAATAATAATCTCCAACGAAGCTAGCATGGGCTGCCTATAATCTACAGAACATACAGCTCCCCCACGAATACCCTATACTATGAGAAATCACATAGTGGAACAATAACACTATAACTTTCTCATAACACCTACATAAAGTAATTATAATAAGCAACATTCAATATAGTACAGTGAAAGTTAGATTAATAGAGCGTATACTCCTCACGTAGACAGTATATAGAGAGGTAGGTTAAGATCGCACTAATTAAAATCGATACATTACACTAGAACATTAAATGAGCATATTTTGGATTACTAACATTAACACTAACAACTCTATTATCAAAATCACAATTCACTTGCGATGCTTCGACCACAATACAATCTGATGGAGAGACATAATTAACTATAAGCTTCACTCTGTAAACACGTAATAATTAAACAGACGATAATGCAGACAATTATATACTTTTAAAATACAAGATATTCGAGATTCACAAATGGTTACGAAACACGAAACCACGTAAAGAGCAAAACAGAAAGTACTACTTAATACAGTAATATTTTCTAATAGAAATAAAAAACAAGATATTTTAGGTTCAACACCTCACTACCCTATAAATTGTCTTATTCTGCACACACGTTTTTAGGTTAGTCACATCTCCCAATTATTTTCCGTTCAGCGGAACTACATATAAACCTTAGGAGTTCGCACTCAGCATATATGAAAGAGCCTAATTAGTGAACGGTACTCCAATCTGCAAAGTTTTGATCTCACATGTAACACACTCATAAGAGTACCTCTATTTCATCATTTTGAACTTTTTTCTCTAATGAAGAAATTGGCGTAGACTATATTGATATATGCTTGATGTCACTTTGTGAAATTCTGGAATATCTTAACGTTTGAGCAAATACGGCTGCCTTCCATTGTGCAATCCAAAGAGTAGGTTTCTTAAAGACTTTCTGTAATTTCTTGCAAAAGTTGATGAAGCCATAAACAACAAATTTTATTTTGTTGCTTCACTGTTGCTGCCGATAGACACTATAATTCCAGTCTTTTTTCATCGTTATTCATTATAGAAACACTAAGCATACTGAACCTTTGCTTTTTATAGCAACTAACACCTTCCATTGGGGTACAATTACAGCTCTTAATCATTTATCTAACCCAGCAGTATAACACACCAACAATTCCAGATTGTTCTTGAATGCCCTGCCATACTCTTAGGATCCCCTAACAATTAAAAGCCTCACATACTTGATCCTCGCCATCAAGATGGACCTATACTTCTCATGAATGATCTTTGCATTCAGAACATACACAATTTGACATTAAATGTAATAATACATCATTTCATCTTGTGACTACCTACCTTCAAGTAATCGGGGGCTGAACACGCATCTTGGTAAACCCCCCCGTAAAGTCGTCCCCTCAAGGGATTCCCTACTTCCCCCCTCAGATCAACTCTCTTCAGGAACAGTTAGGTGATGTCACTTGGCCAAGATGGACTTGAAATAATAAGTACATAGAGTCTATTGATGGATAGAACTAGTATTGGCGCACAGATCACTAAGAAAAGAAAGTCTTACTTAATTGATATGCCATGATCGTCGAGCCAGAAAAACTCTATCCTGGGTACTTCATTCGAAAATTATCTAATTGTTGCTACTTAAAAAATCATAATTTGAAATGGGATGGTTCAACACCTTATGCGGCATCATCTTTTTGCAATGTTTGGGCAAGGATATCAGACACACTTCCTATATAAAGTAATACATTAATATCTTACATATAAGTTAATAAATAAATTAAAGTGAAATGTTACTTGATACTTTCATATCATTTTATGGCAATCCAAAAATCATTGTCACATCTTAGATACTACTGCAATTCTCATTCTAGTTAACCTTAGGAATAGACTCAATGTATTGCTCATCTTCATAGAGGTCTGGTCTATATTGTTAGGTTTACTTTTATGAATTCCTTTTTTAATCTATTCAAAAAAAAATTCTTCTCGACGTTAATCTCCATACAGCTGACTTGCGGATGTGGGGTAAATCACAACCTAGCGGGATATGTGTTGAGGTGGGTTCGGAGTCAGAATGCGATGAGCGGTGAGAAGGGGCGTTAAATGTCAACTTGTATAGTTTACTTGTACCATTGTTGGGTGCTATTTCCTGGAATATTTATTATGGTAAAGAAGAGAGATCGAGCACATAGCGTTACCTGTTGATAAACACAAAAATATAGAATAGGGTTGGAAAAGTAGTGGGGTTTTCCAAGTCTTTCATTAGCGTCAAAGCATGGCTTTTTGGTGCTTAAGTGGTCATATTTAGACAGCCCAATAAGATCATATATACTATATAAACTTTATTGCGTATATAGATTAATTTTGCACTATAACTTTGAGTCTGATCCGCATTTCTTCAAACCTTTGGGTTTGTATTTCCCAATATAATTTCTTCTGATATCCTTTGATTTAAAAGTTAAGTTAAATTGCTTAGTTTAGAACATTAAAAATTGTTATATTAAGAGAAATATTTATTAATCAAACTTTAATGAAGTTAAATGGGCTCACAAACTTATTAAAGTCGGTTTACAGTTTGTAACTCTTATTTAATAGCTACTAAGAGACTTGTATATAGTTATTGTTAGTTCTCTCATAAGTCCTACAATTTTCTTTAATTGCTGAACTATACTCTCTTTTGTTAACTAATTTATACATTAGCATTAATTATTTGTCCACCTGTATCCATTATGCATGGATTCTCATTTTTAAATTTATTTTTATTAAATATCCATTTATGATATTATCATTGGTTTTTTTCTTTACTCATGGTGTGATAATTTAATCATAATCTGTTCTACCCACTAAGGTTTGATTTTCTTTCATGATTTACCATTTCATTTTTTCATATTAATGAATTATAATTACCATTTATTTTTCCTTGAAGACTTACTCACTTTTAATATCACAGATTAATTATTTATTATTATTTATAATTTTCAGATGAATTCTTCCATATCTTCTAAATAATTTAGAATAAGTACTGTAGTTCATACAAACCTTATTTGTAATGTAGTTAGTTAAATACTTGATCTGTTTTCATCCTTAATTGTTATTGTGCTTACTACTATATCTTTTTAGGTTCTTCTTCTTTCTTTATGAAATTCAAGAAAACTGTAGATATGGGGAGGATGAAGCTAATTTCTGATATCAGATATCACCTCACTATTTTCTGATTAGCCATCCCGAATTACTTCTAGTTATATTTCTATTTATAGGATTTTCTAAAGATTTTAAAGCTTCTTCGCAAAATATGTTAAGGTGGTACAATGATTAAGTATTTTCTAGTATATATTTTCTCATATTTGATTATTTATTACTTTTTATAATTTTCTTTTTAACTGTTATTTCTAAATCTCATCTGATATTGAATGATTGATTAAAGTTTCTATTTACTCTTTTCAAAATACTACTAATCTCTGCTTATATAAAACACAAAAATTTATAGTATTAATTGGTTATGCTTTGAGAAAGTGTTATAGTATTAATATCTGTATTAGTTACTATTCATCTCCCATCATCAATGCCAAACTCTATAACATTCAACCTGAATAATTTTGCTTTTTGGGATCTAACTTTCTTACTTTTCTGATCCTGGAAATACACTCCAACTATGACATTAGCTGTTCCGATTATCAACGAATAGATAGGCCTTATGTAATTTCATGAGTTATATACATTTTTATCTATATATATATTCTCAACGATTTCAATAATAAAGGCGTTTTTCCTCAATTCACACTGTGTGATTTATTCCCAGATTCTATTAATTTATTATATTAATATGCTGCTGTAATGGTTAAATTAATTCTGCCCAGCACTTCTCTGCAAATTTGACTTCTTAAATCCATGAGGTTAATATATTGTCCATACCACATCAGTACTAGTTATTCTAATTTTTTTTTTATATTTATCACTCTATTTTGGTTGTGGAGTAATGGAGCCGTTAACTTCACTTTGTCTTACTTGCCATTAATTATATTAATTATTTTATAAAAGCTTTTTAAACTAACTTTTAAAGTATGAAATTTTAAAGTGTGGCTAAAGAGCTTCATTATCATATTATTAATATAAAAATTCTCTGATTGGATATCATTGTATTGTCTCTTCTTTTTTGCTTATTCCAAACACTTTTGTTACTATTATTATTATTGATCACACATTTTTAAGCGACAAATGTAACCTGTACCCTCAACTTCTCATTATTTTAAATAAAATATAAATACTAAATAACGTCATTTTATTTGTGAAAAAAATCAATTCATTTAATCGTCATACAATTAATATTTATATAACCCTAATCTCGAAGTTAGAATAACACCCGAAAGGTCCTCCATTAATATCTGGCAAAATAGCAATTCACTCCTTTGCTTTAGTAATATTACTAGGATATTATCTTATTAATTCCAAAATTCTTATAACGATAACCTTTGTTTTTCAATTTATAAATACATCCTTAGTTTAGACTTTGCCTACTGCAAAGAAGTCAAAGAGAGGTTCGCTACAGATGTAGAGGGAGATTTTGATCAGATTTCTTTATCTAACGTTTGCTTTCTCTTGAAATGGTTCCCATATACGTGTGCTTTCAGAGTGTACTCAATAGATTACAACTGATATATACTATAGATGTCACCTTTTGTTCAGCTCGCATTTATTTATCGTGGGTATTTACTGTGGACAGAGGGATTTTTAAAAAACAGTCAATTTCATTGGGTGCTAACTTAGCGTTTCTTTGGATAGGGCCCTTACTTGGTTAGTTTACGGATCAGCCATTTTAGGGATGATAGGCTCTTTTTTGGTCTAGCCATTTTAAAACTTAACACTTTCACTGGGTGCGTTATCAGATATAGCAAAAATTCACTATTTGAAACTGCTTAATCATTCGAGCTGCCATACTGATAATAATTTAATTTATTAAACTTGAATCTTTGGTAAATTTGAGGACATACAAAACATTGCATTCCAAAAAATTGAGATATTTTTCCATCTAAAACTGATTCTACTTCAATTGTTCCCATATCCTAACACATTTGCTTCCTGACCATTTGCTGATTTAATTTGATTCAATGTTTTGATTCGTTAGGGGTTTTAAAAAATTTTTTGATTTGGTTTTATATGTTTTGTCGCAAAAGAACTTTAAAACCTTTTTTTTTTCATACTTATTCTTAAAATGAAAATTTTTTAATGCTAAGGCTAACATAAAAGTATTAAACTATGTTTTAGCGTTTGAACTTGTTTATTTTGATAAATTTGTATTTCTTTCTGGCTTTATTTTTCTTTCTGGTCTCCCATCTTCCAATCCTTTTTCTGCAATTTTTGATCCAGTGACCTTTTAAATGGTAGTAGCTGCAAGGAAATTCTATTTTTCTCCTATTTTATTATTACTCATATAAGTTCCTTTAATGCAAGTTCTTCCAGATATTCTTTCTTAACCTTTGATGCCAACTTATTTGCTTCTTGCAAGCCAGCTGACAAAAATATCTATGTTTTCTTCCTTTTTAATATTACTATGAATCATGGAGCCATGTAGTTTGGAATTTGAAATAATGAGCTTATAGAAAATTTCAAAAATTTACATATGAGGAAATATCTCTGGCAATTGTACCTTCATTCTTCCTTCTTGAATTTTTGACATTCTGTCCTGAAGCATTACCACAGACGCTGTCTTATCTGAAGATAAATTTCCAGCCATGTCTAATTTCTTTATTCATTTGTAGAAAAAAAACTGTGAAATTAATAACTTTGTTTTTTTCAACTCCTGCAAAAAGATTGGGAAGGTCCTTCCATACTTCATCTGGCTTTCAAAGATTCCTTATTTTGACTTCTAAATACTTTGGCTTGGAGGTTGAAACCACAAAACATTACTACTGAATTGAGTTTCTGTTGAATTTTGTTAATTTCTTCTTTTTTGTATGCATTTATTTCTCTTCAACTGTTTGCTGTGGTAAGAGATAATAAATATGAAAAAGAATTTAACAATATTTATGAAATACATGCCAAGTGCAAGTATGGTTTAGTTGAGTTGTTAGCTAACAGACAGAAGAAGAATATTATTACATAATGAAATATCATTCAAATTACCGTCAAATAAAACACGCGTTTGTCGCAGATTTGTTACTGATTACTGAGGCTAAAAGGTTTATGTCCAATCTGAATTAATTCTATTATGGGTTTTACTCGTTATAGGTTAAAGAAACTCTTGATTGTTTTGTATTTTCCTCTATCTACCGTTTGAGCCACGGTAGCGGTGTTAAAGCGGTAGGTAAGTAATGCTTAGATTGGCAAGAGAATAGGTTACATGTTATCTATAATGCATATAACGATTGTTAATGAACACTATAGTAACACAAAATATTTCACTTCTACACCTGTTTTTGTACTTTGTAAAAATGATCTTCTATCGGTTCCCATGAAATTCGTATAGATTCATTGGTCATTCTCAAAACGAGATCATATCTAAAATTTTCCCTTCCAATCAACCATTGCATGCCTAAACACTCGTATTTCACATACATTTTACTACAGGAAAGCAGTTTCTTACAGTTTGAGAAATAACTGCTACTCCAAGTCATTTATATTTTTGCAATCAACATACAACTGAGTGGTGACTTTCCATATTGTACAATGACCATCACGCTTATCAGTGAATCACTTAAGTCCAGAGAACAACATCCGTGGGTATCGATCCTTTCCATTCTCTTGTTACTAGATTTGATATTCACTTCACAATTTCCGGACCACTTTAAGAGACACAGTTAAACGAAGAAGTGACCAAAATACAATCAAAATGTTACTTATCTTTCAATACAATGAAGGTTCTGTATTTTGCTGAATCTCTAACATGTTTTATGAAAAAGCTTCTGTATTTTGCTGAATCTCTAACATGTTTTATGAAAAAAGCTTCCTATATGTATTTTGCTGAATCTCTCAACCATGTTTTTATGAAAAGCTTCTTCCGTATTCACTTCTCGCCTGACCCTAGAGCTTAACCATGTTCCTCTTTTTACCTCGACAACAAGCTTCTGTATTTTGCTGCATATTCCTAACATTGTTTTTAATGCAAAAATTTGTGCGGATGACCATCGATATAGATGCGCATATTTTGTCCGAAAGCTGAAAGCCCAGCGACTTATTCAATCTATCCGTAACTCTCATACACGACACTCCTCCTAGGCTGTAATATTTTAGGCAGGTTAAGTGACTAAGATATGTATAGGCGAAGTTGTTAAGTCTTTTGTTCGGTGAGATTAATTTTTTTTTGACCTAACTGAATGGAATTGAAAAGATAGATGGGTGCCCGTAGTAAGGTAATCTTCAAAATGCCAAAATTATTACTCTAAATATTTCGTCTACCCATTATCTTGCATAACATTTTAAACACACATAAGTGTGTTATATATAATACTCTACACTAATAATTATATAAAACATATATTTAATATAAAATATACCCTATATATTTATATATATAATAATATAATATAATATACTGCATATATATAATATATACTTATATATATATATACACATTATAACTATATATATATATATATATATCTATATCTAGTACCTATATAGCCTATATACTATATATATATAAAATATATTACTATATCAATTATATATATATATACAGTCACTATATATAGCTAATAATCTTATACTACACTTTATACACTATATATACTGATATATACCCCCTCACCCTTTTACTTATATAACCTTACTATCAATACTATATGATCCCACTATATATATATATATACTATCTCACCCTACTAATCATCCCTAGGATATAGTAATATTTATAAATATATATAAATATATATAATATTTATATATTCCCTACTCATAGTCTAGTATTAACCTCCTTATATATACCTATTATACCCTACCCTATATATATATACTATTATACTATCACCTTATATATACCCTATCATAATATATACCTATACCTACCTACTATATTATATATATTATATCTATATATAATCTCATTATATATATTAAAACACGCGTGCTTAAGATTTGGAGAACCCAAGGTACGATATGCATGTGTCCTATCAAAGACCAATTACACCATCCAATTAATCACCAGCAATTCATGCACATGGCCAATGAGGTAAGTTATCTTGCTTCGTTGTTTACCAGACCACTAATCGATATAATTTGGAAGAAATATAAAAGATACAGAAACAGACTCAATGAAAGCCACAAGGGTTTTAACCAGAGGTGGTTGATATTTCTTGGTACTCTCGTATGGTTTAAATAAACTAACTAGCTCTATTTTAACACTAAATATCTAGCAATTAATACTTATATATATATATATATATATATATATATATATATAATAGTAATATATATATATATATATATTATATATTATATACAATTATATATATTATTATAATATAATATATAATATATATAACTAATATATATATATACTATATATACTACAATATATATCTATATATATAATAATAGTTATAGTATAAATATAAATTAATTATATATATATAAAAATATACCTATATATAACATGATATCATACTATAACCCCCTTAATATAATATATGTAATATATATATATTAAATATATATATAATATTATACCTACCTATATATATATATACTACTATACTACTCACTATATATATAATACTATACTACCAATACTATAAATGACTACTTACACGGCAAAGCTATTCATAATGTTTCGTCGTTTCTACTATTACTCATTTACAAACGCATAGGAAAGTTCACTAATAAACATTATTTTCTATTTAAAACCTTCACACGCTTTTTAATAAAACATTGAAAACACTTTATACCCCCACTTATATCACTCTATTAGTGTTTAATTAGTTATAATTAGAATGTAAAATGGTTTATGTTTCTCGTTGAGTTAGTTAAATGTTTGAGATCTACAAATAAATATTACCTTGTAATTTGCATCTGGAACTTTTCTTTTTATTTTTGAAATAATTTATTTTGTTATTTGTACTCAATAGCCAAGTAATACTTAATTTGATTAATAATAAAATCTTTTTTTTAATCTCATGTTTGTTATTTTGTTAAAGGTTTATTGGATCTAACTATAAAATACCGTAGGTAACCGAGATCTTCTACCAACTCATTGTTAAGACCCGTTGGCCATCTTGATGTCTTTGCCTTACTGTCTTTCTTGTGAACACTTACAGAACTTACGGACACCAGTTGATAAGAGTGATTCATCATGGCTATTAGTAGATTAAGTAAGACGATAACGTTGATCACAGAGTACGTTCCAAACATCAACATCCCCCAAAATCTGGTAAAAGGTTTTATACCTTCGAGTTCAAAGTTCTGAAGATCAATTAAACCGAAAGCTGCCCAAAAGAGGGTTTGGGTTGTCTCAAATAGGCTGAAATAGTAAAAAATTAAATAATCCATGAAAGGAAACTAAATCCTTTTGAATGGCAGCACATTTCAAACAAAGTAATTTGCCTGAAAGCTTTAACATAAATATAACTGCAGAATTGAGGTTAAATCTTTGTTCAGAACAATACACGGAAACATCTAGTTATACAATAGCAAAAATGCCCTTTTAAAACAGAACAGGTTTAAAAAATGTTAACAAAAAATTAAATTATGCTTAAAAATACCAAAAAGAGTTTTGTCTTCCGCTTCAAAACGTTAACAATTTTCAAGAGATTTCTCTTTCCAAAAGTTAAAAAATGTTACAAATACCATAAAGAAAAACATAACTAACTGGTGAGCTATGCTTGAGAACGTAACTTAGAAACACTCTCCAAGACGACTGCCATTCTTCGTCAGATCTCTCCTGTAAGAGCTTTCAGGGTATCTGTCGCAAGCGCGTGTTTGGTGTACCTCAGTAGTAAAAACCCTCTTGGAGCAAGCTGGTTCATATCTCTATTGGATATAATATTACACATTAGTATATTTATTACCTGAAACGTAGTGGTAGGGGGTTACCTATTATATATAAATATATATAATATATAATATCATCTATAGTAAGGAGTACTATTTAGTGAGCGGTGATAAGTATATATAATTAGTCTATAAAAAATTCAATTTGTTCTTATGTTTAGGAGAAAAAAGTTAGGGAGAGAGGGAGTAAATTAAGATATGTATATTATAGTAGATAATATAGTACCAGAGAGAGAGGTGATAGTCATAGTAATGAAAGGTTATACAAAAGTAGAGCATGAAAAGCGGAATTAAATAGAATATAATAATAAAGCCAGAAAAGTCTAAAAATGCGTGATATACTAATGTCAGTTAAGTTTTTGGTGTCGTTGCTGTATGTACTTACCTCCCCCTTTTCAAACAGAGGATGCAATGGATATTTCATTTGAAGAGTTAACAGGTAGCAGTAACGAAGGAATGGAAGAATCTTTCATACCAAGAACGACTTTGGAGCGTCACTTTCCAAGTCAGAATTAACTAGATGGTTTGATCAGGAATTTAAATCTCACAAAGTCAGGAACTGAACTACTAACATCAAGACTGGAGGAATGGAATCTATTATGGGACGACTGCAGGGCATGTGTGTAGCGGAAACAACGCGAGGAGTTTGAAATTATGGGGAGCGGTGGGGGTTAATCCTAATGACGATTATTGGTAAAAGGAAGTTGGGAGCCTTCCTCGATCTCTGCTTATCTGTTAAACAACTTAAACATCCTTGAATATTTGATAGCATGTTCTAGACAGTTTGTTAATAGTTCATGAACGTGAAATGCGAAGGAATTGCAAACAGAGGTGTGCCTGTAAGGATAGCTATCTCTCTGAAATATTTATTGTGGTGTGTAAGCAATAATATTTTTAGTGTTTGTTTGTGGATTGTAGTCCGTCCTAGTCAACACTGACGGAGGGGAGAGTTCACCTGTAATGTATCTAAGAATTTCATGTTGCGCATCGTCAGATCGTCAGAGAGGGCCAATGGATAACTGAAAAGACACACTTGACATTTGCATTCATACTCAACACTATATTCTCATACTTAAGACCCTTTAATAGAAAAAAGGTCTCTTAGTTTGAAACAAGCAATAGAATCAAAAACACAAAATTTTTGTTGCTATAAAAATTTTTTTTTATAATAATGGATTTTTTGAGTAAAAATATTTAACACTAACTACTAATCAGTGTTGGTAAACTATAACATAAGCAAATTTGTAAATATTGTATTTTGCCGAATTATAGGAAGAGCTGATGATTTTTACCATACCAATTTAACTGGTAATCGATAAACAATATGGTTGCAATAATTATTAAGAAGGTCAAAAGGTTGTGTCGCTCCTGAGGACAATTCTGAAGATTATAAAACAAAAGAACAGAAAGAATGGTATTAGGTGAGGTCGGAGAACGCAGAGGAAATTGAACTCGATAAGTTGAATGCTGAGATGTTCTAATAGGGAGCTAAGCTATCTGTTGAATGAATTTCTTCACACACAACATTTCACTCAACCTCGGCACGAGCACACGCAGGAAACACACTCACAGCCACACACCACAGCCCACCACACACATCATATATAATCCCTCTACTAATATATAGTATTACAGTGAATAATAATATAATATATATACCCTACTATATATTACTTATATATATATATACTATCTATATGGAGTATATAATATCCACGTATCTATATATATATTACTGCGTGTGAGTAATGTGTGAGTGTTGTGTGCGCCCATATGTACACGTATGTTGATTGTGAGTGTGAGCGAGCTGTGTTGCCCTAATCGTCCACTCTGTGAAGTATAGGCGGGTGGTTAAAGCAGCTTGTTAAGGAACAGTTTTTGTGTTTTCCCTATGCACGTAGCATATAGCCAAATAATTAAAAAAATTCGAGAGATGATCTAAAATTTTCCGACTTTCACCAAAACCTCTACCATACAACACCATTTTAGTGTTTTTTTAGAGAAAGGGGGGGCAATAAACCCATATATGGCATAGGCGTCCTTCTACCTTATTTTATGATCAACATAGTAAAATTTTATTTAAATTCAAAAATATTTACATCATATAAATTTAAATGTTATTTTTTTATATTTTTTTTTAAATATATTTTTATTATTTATACAACAACTTTTAATTTTCTTTTTAAGATTAAACAATTTATCTTTACCGATTTTTTGACATTTTCCTCTTTAACTGATGCCTGTTGTTCCCGTTTTCAACCGCAAAACAAAAACGCGACTTACCGCAAGAGAACGCAAACAGCGTCAACAAATAGAGGAAAGCAAACTTGAGGATATCGACGATCATCCTTGATAGAGAGACCTGCAAGGGTCCTAAGTAAGGATTCACGCTGAAGATGTACACCGAACTTTAGGGACTGAAAATATTATTATATTATTATTAATTCATTATTATATTATTATTATTATTATGTATTTATATTATTAATTATTATTAATGAATTATTATTTATTAAGTTACTTACTTATTATTATTCATTACTATTCTATTACTACTTATATATTATTATTATTATTATTAATTAATATATATTATTATTATTAATTAATAATAAATCCATCATATTATTATATTAAAATAAATAATTATTAATCTATTAATTAATTATATATATTTTATATTATTATTATTATATAATTAGGGTTATATTATTATTATATATTATTATATTAATATTAATTATCTATTATTATTATTATTATTATAATTATTATAAATTATATATTATTATTTATTTTTAATTATTATTATTAATTATAAATTATTATTATCTATCATTAATTTAAAAAATATATATCCTAACCTATCTTTAGCCCAGCGGGCAAACTCTACACCTTCCGCCATTAGCACTCCGGGTCCAACGTATCCCAGTCCTCTCCTTCAAATGTTTTATTTCGAGAGTTAGCTGGCAGCTAAGATGACAAAATAAAATTCCGGGCATTCATCCCCGTGCTAGATCTACTTAATTTGCAAATTTTAT